>APFE030537744.1:36759-55553 GCA_000404065.3 Pinus taeda | reverse complement strand
TTAATTTTTAAATAATTATTTTTCATAAATATTTTTTTGGTAAATTTATTTAACTGTAAAAATAATTTACATAGTGGATTACAAAAAGTTAGTTTGATTTATAGGGGAGATCCGACCATAGCCAAAAATCTATTATCCTTAGAGAAGAGAGACACTTGAAAATTAAAAGATAAATAAGTAACCAAACTAACATTAAAGTATTGGCATTGTCCAAAAGTAAATGTATATCTGAAATCACAAAACAGAATCATATCATCAACAAGCTAAGGGTTTAGAATCAGAGCCTACCATTGAGATACGAACAATGGGGTCTACTAGAGGCCTTCCTACATTTCGAGGAATGCCTAGATGTTGCTTCATCTACTCCATTCGCTTGTCAAGATCCCTCGGGTGCTTGTGCAGGTGATCAAGTGATTAAAGAATGTCCATATGATATTTTTGGAGGTCCAATAGAGTTTGGCCCATCATAAATTGCATTTGACACTATAACTCAATTGTTAGCATGTACTAATTAACTTGGCCCATAATATGGCCAATATTAGGGATCCAATCTGCCCACTTAATTATAGATTTAATGTTTGCGAGGGAGGTTCTACGAGAAGAGACCTCCCCCTTTGATTTGGTAATTTGTTCCTCTTCATGGAAAGGGGTGAGCTCATGGTAGTGAGTAGCAAAGTCCTCAATTAAAAGGTGCAGATGAGTGTGTCCTCGGTGAGCCCGCTCCTGGTAGTAAGCACCCCCCCTTGGTCTGACTCTAGCTCATTTACAAGGCATGTCGTTCCTGACACCTAGAGATCCCAATTCACATTTGGTTCCACACTAGCCAAGAGGAGCCTGACCAAAACATGCCTACCCCATGCTAAGACCCTCAATAACCATGAACAGAATGACACAGTGGCCTGTCAAAGTAAGAGTTATGCAAACCCAACACTTGGATAAGGAATAAATTGAATTTTGTTGCCACCACCAAACACATCTACATTGAACACCACCTTAACCAGAATGCCACCAAGCATACAGAAAAGACACAATAACCCTAGTATGAGGAAAAAGAGAAACCAACTCTTGTACTTGAAAGAAAAGGATTAAAGCAACACTAGGGCTATAGACTTGCAACCACCAAGACCACCTAGAACCTGGATCACTGGTAGAACAACAACGATTAACAAAAAAGAGATGCCATGAAAATCCAATTACACAGCCACAGAGAATAGAATTACCCAACCCTACTAGCAAAACCAAGAATTAGCACAACCTCTCCAACCACCAAAGCTCTGCCCAACGACTAGCTTTCAAGTGGTGAGCATGTCACCACAAAAAACCACCAAGCATTGAATCCAAACCAAGATATTAGAGGATATTAGAACATTCCTAGAGCCATTATTAGCACTATGAAAACCACATTCACAGTCACATACAAGAATCCAAAATAATAGAGACAGAGATCACTTAACATGGAAGAAGGAAAAACTTGTTTTGAAGGCCTGAGCAACAATAGAAACAACAACCAACTCTTCTCTTGCACCACATTCAAGATATAATGTTTGAATATTGCCCAAATTAGGCATGAAGTCCCACAACCAACATACCAGTCAGTGTGTTTTCCAACCAATAGAATCCTCCTAGTTTGAGGGAAAGTCCCATTATTTTGGCTAAAGGCATGCTACTGAGAAAGGAAACTTCTTAGCAACCAATTAACCCATGGTCAGTCTCACTCTCATGCCATGCATCCCCTATACCTCCACCTACATTACAAAACCTTAATAAAGTTCGTTTTCCCCCATACGAATACCACGAGTCTCCTAAAATTTATCATTGTCAAAGCCATCATGATCCCCTCCCTCTCTACACGCAGTAGGGACTCAAATGATTCGTTGCATCATCTCATCATCAATAACATTTCCATCAAATTAATCTTTCACATTACCTCATTTACACTTGTTGGGGGCACGTTGCCATGTCCCCTGTCTCATTGGCTAGGTGGGGCCACCCCCCCTTCCCTCGTGTGTAAATTTCCATAAATAATTATTGTTTATAACACATTTAGTTTATTTATATTTTTCTATTGATAATTTTATTTATAAATAGAGAATTAGTGAAAATTCATTTTAATAAGGGAAAAGAAATTTGAAGCTTACACTTTTCATAAACATTAATAATTGAAATAGTTAAATTTGTGTGTGGAAAGGTTCCTTGTCCCACAAACAAAGTCCTATCATACATTTTTAGACTAAGAGATTGGTAACTTGAGGCATGGGACCAAAATTACTAGTGTCCATTACACCCCTTAGAATATATACAACAACCCACAAATCACATATGTTAAAAACTTTAACATGAGTCTTTGGTTTTGTTAACATAAGTCTTTGTTGAGGATTTTTGGGTAATTTTTTACAATATTATAATAATAAAAAACTCTCCTAAAATATATATTCATTAATATTTTACCTTATAGTAAGATTCTACAAATACCAACTAGTAACACTCACCTAAAAATGTGATATATCTTACACAACTAACACTCACATCAAGCTAACTATTTCAACTTCATTGTATCAATCAAGTGAGGAACCCTTCATGACTAGATTACAACTCTAACATAAGATCCTCAAACTATGCTACCATTTTAGTAAAGCTTCATACTCCTAATATATTGCTAACTAAAATGCAATTCTTAATAATAACAAACTACACCGCATAGATCAAATCTCCACAAAAACTTAACCTCCATATACAATCTCTACTAATTAATATTTTACTTTATACTAAGATTCTATAAATACCAACCAACTCACATAAAAATGTGATATATCTTACACTACTAACACTGACATTGGGTCGACCATTTCAACTTTATTGTATCGATTGCATGGAGAAGTTCCTCATTAGATTACAACTCTAGCATAAGCTCCTCAAACTATACTACTATTTTGGTAAAGTAACTCCTCATATATTTGCTAACTTAAAATGCAATTCTTAATAATAACAAACTACTACTCTACAAGAGTTCAACCTCTATGTACCAATATCTCCTCCGCATAACTTCAAGCTCTATTATAATTATGGTAACTTCTCCACTTTATAAACCATATCCAACACGTAACTACTCCACTTTATAAACCATATCCAACACTAAAGATGTATAGCTCATATGAGTGCAATAACAAAGATACGTGTGAAGAAGAGAACCTTTCAACATCATCAAAAATAGTATAGCTGCATGAAAGAGACATTTCGATAGGGAAGAGATGTGTCCAAATTTGAAGTACACAATATATGGTGAAGGAATTGCTCTACATCTGCCTGGAAAATGAGATTAGAGCTTGAAACATGGTTTTTTTAACCATGAATAAAATCTTATGGAAATGACGTGTTTTATGGCTTTGTTTTCCCATTTATCCCTAATCACAACATAGACCTCAACTTACTCCTCAAACAAACCAGTTGTAGGTTACATCTTATATTAATGTTATTTTCTCATGTTAAATTATGTTTACCCATTAAAAGCTATCACTCATAGCCTAGGTCTTGCCCATGGGCCCCCTCAATAGGGACTTAAAAATACCCACCTATGTAAGAGGCATGCAACATGAAGAGACATTCACATGTAATTCATAAGCTTATGTTCCAAGTCCATAATTAACTATGCAAAAGATATCTAATAACAATTAAAATACAACCATGAGTAACAAAATAGAGTATAGCATCAACTTTAACACTATAAGGATGGGTGGGGTGCCAATGGAAATTACCCCACAAGCATGTAAAAAAAGAGTAAGGGCTCTAAACTAAGGTGATGGATCTTTGTTGTCGATGATGTTTAATAAAGATATTAGTAATAAAATTTGTTATAAAGTAATCATTTTTGATAAGTCACAAGGGGAAAAGAAAACTGGGTTAGTGACAACAAAGATAAAATGATGGCTTTTCATTTTGCCTTTTCTCGACAATAGATGGAGATTCTAAACATTTTCTAAATTATGGCACTTCTAGAAAGAAATATTAAACCCTGCATATATGAAAATAGCTCCAAAAATTCTCCTTAAAAAATAATAGAGAAAATTATCCAAATCACTTAATCCATAAGTGATAACTATTTATATCTTGTAACAACGACATGATTATGTGATTTGTGGAAAACGCAGCATGTGATATGGGGAAACACGGTCTTGGAAGATTCACGATGGTCATGAAAACTTAAAGCCTAAAACAAATAGCATACTTCACAAGTAAAAAAAACACTAATGGATGATATGGATAATTTATCATTCTTTACAACTAAGAAAACACTAGTTCTCACTTTTCAAATTTGCCAAACGCAATAATCTTGACAACTTATGAAAACATTAGTGGTCATTTTTAAAGTTTGGAAACACAATAATCTTGAACGTCGAGTTTCCTCTTGAAAGCAAGTCATCCATTCGTAGGTGGAGCCAGAGTCTATAATCTATTCGCGGAATTAAGAAAAGCATTAACATAGGGACTCTTCTATCTTCTATCTGCATCATCATAATAATAATAAAAAGTCAATGAACTTCTCAGAGTCATCTCAAAATTCTTGGATGTCTTAGGCAGATCTAGGAAGGGTGGAACTTCTTCATTCAAGAGATCAATCTTGAGATTAAATAACTTTAGCGATTCCTTAATTTGGAAGTGGGACTAGTTGGTACTTAGCAAAGGAATCAAACCTCTTCATTCAAGAGATTAATTTTAATTTTAATGGTGTGAGATTAAATAATTCTAGGGACTTTTTAGTTTGGAGTTGGGATTTTTTAGCTGGAAAGATTAGGGCCGACTCGGCTTTTGATGAGATTACATAATTAGATATTACAACAGCTAACAGGTGGTGGAACAAACTTATCTAGAAATGGCCAATTCCAAGCAAGCTAAGATTCTTCACTTGGCTAGTCTTGCACAACAAAATTCTGACCTGGGAAATCATGCAAAGGTTCGAGTGGATGCGGCTTATGCAATCAACATGAAGAAACTTCTGACCATCTCCCGGTAAATTGCAAATGCGCCCTCAAAATATGGGCTTCTATTATTCAAACCTTGAGCATCAAAGAAAATGCGAAGAGGATAACTTTTGAAGAATTATTATTCAAATGGGTGAAGAACTTAAGAAGTATAAACATCTTTGTTCCTTGCCTATTTTTGTTGCATGGGTATCTGGTTGCTTAGAAATAAGGTCATTTTCATAGATGAAAGGATTTATATCATCTCTCATATCATCTCATATTTCAGGGAATATCTCCCCCTCTAGAAAACAAAACCGCAAAAAAAATATTTTTTCCTTCCATTCCACAGTACTTTTCACTAGGCTTTTTCAATGGAGCAACTCAAGAGAAGGTGTGTGGAGGAGGAGGACTGATTAGGTTGTCAGATAATAGATCATTCCTCTTCAGAATTGGATTTGGTCTCGGAACAAATACCAAAGCATAATGGATTATTATTCGGGCACTCATGATGCTTGTAATTAAAAAATATTAAAAATATGCTTATTCCAAGCCACTCAAATATGTTGTTGATTGACTGTTAGGAGAGGCTCACTTAGAAGTGTGGAAGTATAAAATTGAAGAAATAAAATATCAGCTTTAAGATATTACATTCCAACATATATACCGAGAGTTCAACGATACAGTTGATTCTCTCTCAAAAAGAGCATTAGAAATGGATCTAGTATAATTATCTATGAAGGTTTGCTTGACAACCAAATCTAGAACTCTCACTGCATTCCTATTGGATCCAAGTATAATTATGTATGGAGGTCTGCTTGACAACCAAATCTAGAGCTCTCACTCCATTCCTATTTCCAACATTAACTAATGCTCAATGTTGAACATCTCAGCGACAGATCGAAAATTTCAGCAACATAGTCTAATAGTTTGAAGGTCCAACAAAGGAAGTTTTTGATCCAGAGCAGTCTTTTTAGTGCCTTAAATGTTCCTGTAGCTTTCTGTGGATATTTGGACTAATTTTACAACAAGACCAGTCTTATGTGTTTAATTTTCTGTCGTTGCTAGGTTACGGTACATGTTCCTGCATCTTTCTGTGGGTATTTGGACTAATTTTACAGCTCGGACAGACTTTTGTGTTCCAAATTTTCTGTTTTTACTAGGTTAACCATGGATATAGATAATCAATTTTCTTGTAGACTCTGTTGATATGTTCAGTCTTTGAATTGCAATATTGGAAGCTTACTCAATCAAAATCTAAAATAATGTAAACCAACAAATCTGTATTTTTTTACTCAATCAAATAACAAAAAAGTATTTTTTAGAGTGAAAAAAAACAAATACTAATCTCAATATTTAATTGAGAATGAAAATGTGAAATATCTTTTTGTAAGCACATTTTAAAAGAAATTATAAAAATATACCATAATTATAGCTTTTATAAGTTAAATTTAAATTAAATTGATTTTTTTCTCAAGGAAAATAGTAATTTTATTCAAACCAAGTGAACAAAATTACATATAGTAGATGCTCAAAGCATATGCAAAATAACGGATCTTGTTGACCAAGATCAATAAGTTACCCTATTCTACTCTTTCCTATCTTTATTTTTTTCCACTTTTCGCCAACCACTAGAGTTGGTTGTGGATGATACGATGGCCTTTTGAGACTCGTTTATATTTGATGGGATTTCTTTGTCGAGTCCTGATCCATCTAATGTGTGAGTTCGTTTGGTACCAATTGCTTCTTTTTCGGAGGTAGTCATCACAATCTGTTGTTGTTCTTCAGTAGGTATTGGAACTATTGTTGAGTTGAGTTCTGACATGTCCTTTTGTGTGGTGTCCTTGGGAATTTTGAGCATTATTATTTGTAGTATTTTCTGTAGTTTCTTCTTCTTCTCTTTCAGCTACTTGTGTGTTAGAAAACTACCATCCTTTTGGCTTTTGTGGTTGTCTCTTTTTTCTTGCTTTTTTATTTTGATGACATGCACTTTGAAAATGACCAATTTGAAGACATATACGACATCTGAAGGTTGTATTCTCATAGTCAAGGCGCTGGAACCAATGTTGCATTAATCGTTCTCGGGATAATATCGGCGCGAGGAAAAAATCGGAAAAAAATCGTAATTATCGGGAAATAATCGTTTCGTACAAAAATTTTCATTTTTTTCAATTTTTTTAATATCTAAACCATCTACAACATAAAATAAATACATTAACACATAAATATGATAAAAGAACTAATATATAAGATGTTTAATATCATTTCTAGTGCTAAAATCACACATAACATTGAATCGTGTCCTGAATAGTAAGTCCTAACTCTTGAGTCCCAACTCAGCCTCAAAATATCAACAAAAAATATGATAATGTATCTCATCATGTCATAATGTCATATACAATAAAATGAAGAAAATAACTAAAGTCTAATCCTATTGATTTCCTCTGCCCCTCTTGCGAGAAAATGCCTCAGCTTTCCCTTTCCCTCTAGATGTAGATGTTGGTGCCCGTGCTGGTGGAGATGGCAGTGGAATCTAATGTGCTCTAGAAGCTGAAGAACTAGAAGTAGGAGCTATAGGAGGTATACCACGTCCTCTACTAGTGGCAGTGGTAGCCTGGGCAAGTTGTGTTACCTCCTCCTCCTATTCCTCCTCCTCCTCCTGCTCCTCCTCCCCCTCCACTACATCCTGCACTAACCAATCATCAGCAGACTCCATGAGAGGCCTCTCGACCTCAACCCTCCATGCAGCAGTGGTGTCAATCTCATCCAATGAGATGGCATCCACATCAGGTTACCTCTCAAGTTGCCTCACCCACAATCGAAGATTGTAGTAGACGTAGACCATGTCATTAAGTCATTGGGACTCCAGTCTATACAAAGATCATGAAATAGTAATTAATAATTAAAAAAAAATATATATATATATATATATATATATATTGTTTAATGAATTCAAAATTTATTTGGAAATTTGTAATATTTTAATGTTTAAGTGTTAACCTGTTGCGCTTCTTGTTGTGTATTTTTTCAAATACACTCCAATTGCGCTCACATCCTGAGGAGCTACATGTTTGACTGAGGATGCGAATGGCAAGCTTTTGCATAAGGGGTACCCTGCCACCATACATTTTCCACCATGCATATACAACAAAATTACAAATAAAATTTTAAATAAACATAAGAAAAAATGGAATTTGAAGAGACAATGAAATTTGAAACAAAGCTACAAACTAAAAAATACCTGGCATTTTAATCGTCCTATCAATGACAGCCATCTCAAAGCCAAATGTGCCACCTTCCATCCTATATATCTCAATTTGTTTAGAGATCTCTATACGTTGTTCTGGAGATCGTACCATCTTCTGGACACAGGATAAAAATCCATCCATGATCTCAGCATCAAAATCAAACCCACATGCGTAAGAAAATGCAAGGTTCAGGAAAAGCCTTGCAGCATGAATGGGACGATGAAGTGTGTTGTTCCATCGCTCATCAATCACTCCCCATAGGAGGAGTTGTCTCTGAAACCCATCATTTCCCTTACCATCATAGTAGGCCCGAATGGCTTCTTTGGCCCTGTCCATGGCCTCATACAAATAGCCCATTGCGGGCTTCTCACCATCAACCAACTACAGAACCTTTACCAAAGGTTCAGTAATGGCGCACACCTCCTGCACTCCCGCCCAGAAGTCTTCAAGGTATGAAACTAGTCTGCATACGGCCTCTCCCTCTGGTTTGTGGCGCATTGGCAAAGCACGCCACTCCTTTGAAAGAAACATTCTCTTCACATCCCACATAGAATTCAAGAGGTATTGAAGAGATATGAAACTGGTGGCAAACCGTGTAATGGTGGGGCACACCAACTCTTTGTTGTTGGTGAATCTTCTCATGAAGCTAAGCACAGATGTATGGTTATATATAAATTTTGTAATGCTTTTGGATGAATCAACAATATCTTTGACAAAGGGAATTTTCCCTATGTCCTCCAACATCAAATCAATACAGTGTGCAGCACAAGGTGTCCAAAATAAAGTAGGATGCCTGTCCATAAGCATCCTGCCAGCAACAACATAATTTGCAGCATTGTTCGTTATGCCTTGGACAACATTTTCTACACCCACCTCCAAAATAAACACATCTAGCAAATCACATAAAGTTCTTGCATATTTAATTTGTGCAAATGCATCAACATATTTGATAAACATAGTTCCCTTAGGACAACTAACCAAGAAGTTTACAAGGGTTCTCCCCTTTTGGTCAGTCCAACCATCTGACATAACAGTGCATCCTGTTTGTGCCCATGATGCCCTAAAATCCTCTAATCTTTGGGTGCAGTCACGCTTTTCATTTTGAAGAATCCGGCCTCTGAAATAATGATAAGAAGGGATCTTGTACCCTGGGCCAACACTTGCAATAGCATCAATAGTAGGTTGGAAAAATGGATTATTCCTTACAATGTTGAAAGGAATATCACTCAAGAGGAGAAATTTTGCCAGCAACTTGTCAGCTTGTTCTTTCTCAGTTCTTTTTAGCATTGAACTGATAGATAGTTGTGAACCAGGTGTGGTTCAAGGAACAAAAAATGATGTGGCGGCAATCGGATTGGTTGATGCTGCAGTAGAACCAGTGCCACTTCCTTCAGCTGACCTTTTTTGTTGCCTTTTGATTTCTTCTTTGGCCTCTCTAGTCTGCTCTAAATTTTCCAATGCTCTCATGGCTCTTTGGACGAGTTCAGGAGTTGTATTTGTACAAGGCCCCACATCTTTTCGAGGGATTTGTGCAAGGTGAAACTTCAACCTGTACACCCCCCCGGACATAGAGTGGCCACACAACTTGCAAGTCAAGTTTAGTCTATCATTCGGAGCATCAGGTTCACCATATTCCCAGAAAGGATCCAATTTCCTTGGCATGTTTGTTTCTGAACTTTGAAGTTGCAAACTTGAATGGTGTTTCGGTGCAGTTGTGAACCTATGGGAAAATAAGGATTACAATTTAGTATTTACAAAATTACAAGTTACAAATTTACAATTTAGTATTTTAATTTTTAATTTTTACATTGTACAATGAAAACCCAAGTTACCCAACCAAAAACAACCATTCCAAATTTCAAACACAAGTTACCCAACCATTCCAAACCCAAGTAACCCAACCAAATGGCAAAAACAATGAAAAAAACATAAACAATGAAAAAAAAAAAAAAAAATTGGTTTCCATAGTCATACCAAGTTACCCAACCAAAAACAATGAAGAAATACAAAAACAATCTTTAAAAATAATGAAAACAAAAAAAAATGGTGCCCATACCAAGTTACCCAACCAAAAACAATGAAAAAATACAAAAACAATGTTTTTAAACAATGAAAAAAAAAAAAAAAAAAAAAAAAAAATTAATCCACATATCGTTTCTATGGAGAAATCAGTGGTCTCCTCTTGATTTTCTCCTCTAAGCACTTCGAATTAGCTTCAAACCCTCTCCAGCTTAGTCTTCCAGATCTCCTCTGCCCTCCGCGTGCGACTGTCCAAATGAATTCATAAAATAAACTGAAAAAACCATATAAAACCTCACTGCCGCGAAACTCCACGATTTTTTCGGTTGTTATCACGATAAATTTGAATTTATCACGATAATTTCATAAAAATCGGCTAAAAAAATACCCGCAATAATTTCGTACAAAAATCGCGATAATTTGAATTTATCACGATTTTATTGCGATTTTCACAACACTGGCTAGGACCACTACTGATTGCTGTGATATAACAAGATGTGATCTGGTAATCCTTTACTTAGGTCTACTTCCACAGAGATTCTGGAAAAAGTGAAGATACCCTTTGTGAGGCGATCTGCATCTACTTTTAAAAATTTCCATGCCTGCTAATACTTTATGATGCCAAAAATGCAAAGGTAGGTTATGAAGCCTTACCCAAACTGGAATTTTGGAAACCACCATGGTATTTACATCAAAACCTGAAAACCATGGTGTCGTGAAGAGACCTGCATTACCCCAAAACCATGGTCCCTCATGTAAAGCATATTCCTTATCTTTTGTTGTGTCGAACTTGACAATGAAGACTTTTAAGCATAAATGGATGTCACAGTTTTTTGTCCATGTGGAAAATATCCATTGATGTAGGGCCTCCTATTTGGGCCAAAACCCATTGAATCTGTATATCACATCTTTAGAAAGGAATTCATCATGGATCTCATTTACCTAAGGAAAAGTAATTGTCAAAATTGGCATGGGGGTCATCTACTCCATAATGTAGGGACCAAGAGTAGTGGGAGGTTGTTTTGATTGTTTTTGTGGCTCCATCTTCCCCTTGGCTGCATCTTTGAAAGTAGCTGGATCTTTAGAACTTGTCCCAAAACATCCTCCTAGAAGTCTTGTATAAAGGAACATCCTCCTAGAAGTCTTGTATAAAGGAAAATGGTTTAGTAGCCTACAATGTTATAATCTTGTAGCTTGTATTCCTCCTACATAAATCAGAAATTGAATACTAGCTGGTATACCCATCTTTTCCTAAATCGTTTGTCTGAGAATTTTTATCCCCTCCCAACTCTTGATCTTTAAATAGGCAGATTTCCCTTCAAGTGATCTGATAAAGAGATGGATCGGCGCTCCTATAGGTGGAAACGACACTGGATCTTCAAGATCTAGCCTTGAAATGTTCTCTACTGGACATCGTTCTCGACCATCCTTTATTGCTTGTTGTAGGTTGAGGACATTTGCGTCTCTGTCTTGCAGCTCCCACTTTCGTATGCTATTTTAATTCCCAAGGAAATGATCCCAGAATTGATGCCAAGGAAGATGTACAGATCGGTTTGTCGAGCCTCTACATAGCTCTATTAAGAAAGTGGAGGTTGGCTTATTTGGGGCATTAGTGTTTGTATTTGGGGAAAAAAATTCAGAATAGGCGAGAATGATGATGTCGAGGAACCTATCACTCGCCTCCCACAGCTGATTGTATACTCCAACCCCAGAACATCCGTAGAAAAACCCTCCTACGAGAATCCCGACGCCATTAAAGGGCAGGAGATCATAAATCTGGTATAAAAATTGTAACCAGATGCCCTGTTTTGCAAGCCTTGCATGGGCATCCGATAAGTATAATGGGAATTTCCCATTTGTGGGCTTAGATCTTGTGACTTGAGAGTAAGATGCAAATCTGGTGATATTCACTTCACCATAGATTCTTTTTTCATAGACATCGAGAGATCCCAGGGTAAAAGTTGAGATCCATGAGTTGTGCAGGAGAAACTAAGACTGTGGAA
Source organism: Pinus taeda (assembly GCA_000404065.3). Taxonomy (NCBI): domain Eukaryota; kingdom Viridiplantae; phylum Streptophyta; class Pinopsida; order Pinales; family Pinaceae; genus Pinus; species Pinus taeda. Next base: position 43,328 of record APFE030537744.1, on the reverse strand, counting down.
GATCCTCCACCTTCGTTTTTCTGTATCTACATAAGATGAAAACAAATTGGGGGTCTGTGTCATTGAAATCCACTGATTGGTTAACCCCAGTATTGTTCTTCTAGTCTATCACTGCCTCTTGTGCTTGCCGTGGAGATTGTGCATCTGATTGAGATTTGGGGGCATCATTTTTGCGTAAATGGTAGTGTAGGAATCTGCGTCCGGGATGACGGCAAAGTATTAGGGCTTCTGCAACCCCTATTCAATGTTGAGAAGCGCAGCTCCATGGGATATGTATAATAGTATCGAGCTCCAAACCTCTCTTCATGTAGATACAGATCAAGCATGTAGATCCAGAAGTTTGACTCCCTGTCAGAACCCTTGTCGTTCATCTATAAATCACATGTGAGGATAGATTTGTCCTTTGTATGCATATGTGATGAAATATATTGATCGCAGGGCAAGGAAAAATGTAGATCTCGATCTTGATATCTTGGTGTTGGTGTTGGTAATGGATTTGAATCAAGACCCAGAATCACTTCGGCTGGAAGAAAGGAGCCGCAGATCATCACAACCCTAGCTTCCAACACGTTCCCATATTTGCCTTCAACCGAGTCTTTGATACAGAGTTCTGAATTCACAAAGATATGTAGTACTGTAAACCCTCACCTCTCTATAGTCACCAGAATTCACCATCTCGCTCCTTAGATTTCAAAATTGTTACTCGCCAAAATTTGTGTTTTATTATTGAAGAAGAATAAAATTAAATTATATTAAACTAATTATATATGTGTATGTGTGAGAATAAAAGTTAAAAATGTATTATTTCATTGTTTTTTTAATTTATAATTATATATTATATATATAACAAAACATAATATAACAGTTAAGTATTGTTACTTCTAAGTTCAAAGAAAAATGTGTGTGAGAAAAATTTAGCGGCTAAAAGAAAATTAAGTTATTATAAGTAAGGTCATCAACCCCACCCTAGAAGATCAAAAGTATCTCTCTATTTTAACTAGCTCAAAGAAGAAAATTAATATAGCAAAGATTAGAACAAATTCTCATGAGCTCCATAGTGAAACAAGTCATTGGGCGGTTCCTAAAACACCATGGATGGAAAGGATCTGCCATATATGTGAGAATAGGAACATCGAGGATGAAAACCACCTCCTCTTAGAGTGCCCCGCATACAACCACATTAGATCTCAGTTTCACAATCTTTGTTACAATACTGACCTTCCTAGCCTTTTACAATGTCAAAATTATAGTGAGCTCAGTAGGCTTCTCTCCAAGCTTTTTGAGCATAGGAATAAAATCTTAAATCAAAATAAATAATTTGTTTCTTTAGGTTCAATAGACCAATGTTTGGTCTCAGCGGACGTTCATCATCATCATCATCATCATCATCATCATCATTTATTTATTAATCTTTAAGTAATTTTTATCATTTATTATTTTTAAATATTATATTTTTATTTTCAATTTAATTGAACACTATCTTGTATTTTTTATTTAAGATAAAAGTGGGAATGTGATTATTTAAGGGAGTAATGGGATGGTGAATAAATTTTTTATGATAAGAAAGGTTGTCTTTTTATGTTTATTATTCTGGTCTATATTGCATTGATTGTTATTTTTTTTTGTCAAAATTATATTAATTTGTGATTGATCAAAAATATTTGTAAAATTTTATTAGTTTAATTTTGGACATTGAATTTTAGTATTTTTTTCAATATTTTAATTTATTTATTTGCAATCTGGTTGGCTCTCAAATTAAACATGTTATTGCTCATTGTATAGATTAAAAAACCAAAAATACAAAGGTCCCATCATAACTGAATAGTTAGTAAAAACCAATATCTACCAATAAATATTATATATTTTTTATATAAATTATTGAGTAAAAAATTCATACATATATGAATAGTCAGTTAAAATTTGTACTACTTATGGTCCATAAATGGATTATAATCACCTAAAACCACAAAATCATTATACTTCTACTAAATAAAGTATTCCAATTTTTTGAACGTCTAAATCATTTACATAATTGGTCAATATTGAACCATAAACTTGTACATGTTGTTAAATGCTTATTAAAACCACAAAATCATTATACTTCTACCAAATAAAGTATTCCAATTTTTTGAACGTCTAAATCATTTACATAATTGGTCAATATTGAACCATAAACTTGTACATGTTGTTAAATGCTTATTATATATCTGTAATATTTGAAAAAATGTGAATCAATGGCAATCATGTGAGAATAATTAAAATGAAAGTGTCACTGCTAATTTATTGTTGTTCTCATTTAGAAAATGCGTATTGTTTTCTGAGTCATGTCCACAAGCCTCTCATTTAGAAAATGCGTATTGTTTTCTGAGTTATGTTCATAAGCCAGTTCAAGGCAACTTCTATCATAGTGGCTTGGTTTTAAGGAATGGACTAATAATTATATGAAACATATTAATTTTTGGCCAGGAATCTAATCTAATACCATTCGGTGAAGATTATGGTTTTGTATTAAGAATAGTTTCACTTTTAGCATAGTTTCAGTATATTTTAATATGTTTTCCTTGTTTTATGTTTTCCCTATTTTTTATTTGATTCAAAATTTTAGGAAAAACTGAAATACACTTTAACTTTTTTTATCCCAATCCAACTTGAAGATCCCACTAGTCTAAAATTAATTTAATATCTTGAACATTTTTTTTTTTATAGTAAAGTTCCTTGCATATATATGAAATTCTTATTCACAAAATTTTATATAATTTAAATTCAAATTTACTCAAAAAAAGATGAAGCAAGTCAAATACTACCATTAAACTTATTTCACTTTTTTTTAATTAACCATTTAAAAATTCTATTAACAGAAATTTCCAATTACATAGGTTATATATATTATAAAATATTTATTTTATATAAAATTAATTATTAAATAAAAGTTAAATTAATAACCTCTTATAATAAATATTAAAAAATTTATATATTACCTTAGTTACATAAAGATTTTATTGTGGTAAATCAAGAAATTCATATACATACATGGAACTATGACTTATTGACCACAATATTAAGTGTTTCTATCATGTTATGTTAAATTATAATTAATTGTATATTTTTACTAATTATATTTTCTTAAATTAAAAATTATTTTCTTTATTTATAATATTTCCATAATTATTTAATTTTGTTTTTAAATTAAACATACATTTTTTAATTTTTCGGTTTTTATTATATAATATTCAACTACAATTAATTAATGTTCAATATGCTTCAACCAATTTAAAAATTAAAAATTTATCCTTTTCTAAATATAATTAATAATCATTTCTTTAACTAAAATATTCCATATTTATTTAATTTTGCAAAATAATATGATAACCTATAAAATATCTGATTTATTTAAAAAAAAAAAAAAAAAACAACAACAACAACAACAACAACAACAACTATAGTTATTGAAAATGTTCATGAAAATAGCACTACACAAACAAGCGACACTGGGACTCATTCCTAATGAACTTGACGTCACTGGGGTTTGCGTACTATTTCAATGTATAAACACTCCTTCAAAGGAGTGGAGCTGGGAAGTTTATGAGTAACTTATCCCTTATAAGTCATTGATCGATTCATCTATAGTCGAGAGTCGAGACCCGTACCTGATCTATGAACTGAACCAAACAACTGCAAGAAAGACCGCTTCTAAAGGTCTAGTTGTTTTTAGCGAGCTCTCCCACTTCCATCGGTTGTTCATTTCCTATTCTTCTATCTATGTAACATCTACTCCTAACTGGCACTAATGTTCTAACGCGTAGGAATTAGCTTAACACATACACCTAAACTAGGTCTTTCTTCTTATTCATATTTTTAATTGACCTATTTTATGTAATAGAATATTCTATGTTCTCTTCTATAGAATATGATTTCCAATTTGAAGATCTTTCCAACCTCACTTCTCTAATATTTGGAGATATTGTGATATCATTATGTCCATAATTATGATTTATAACTTTAACAATGTTTTTAAATAATTTTATTAATTTTAGTAATTGATATCTAATTATTTATGGAAATTGTAATGTTTAATATAATTTGTCAAAGGAGTTAGATCTAATGGTGGAAAGTTAGGAGTTTTTTTAATCAATGGTAAGGTTCAATTTATCATGAGGACCACACTTGGAGCCATAGGGATACCTTGAGGTAGTGGTCCAATATGTGGTTGCACCTAGAAAGATTATATTTAATTATATGATGACTTGTGCAAACATAAGCTGACCAAAACCACCACCAAGTCTTCTTTTCATGTTAAGAAGCCCTCCAAGGTGTAGCATATTATAGGATGCACTTAGTAATTATAGTGATAATAAAAAGAATCACCCCAAATCACACGAATATAAAACTGGTCAAATTACCAATTCCATAAATTATCTTGAGAAAAATATATAATCTATATATATCTATATAATTATATATATTATATATATTACAATGTTTAAAAAAATTTTCAACCACATATCATCTCTTTCTTTGAAAAAACAAAATATATATAACCAACCCACAAACCAATGGAAAATTTAATATATATATATATATTATATATATAATAATATATTATATTATATAATATAATATATATAATATATATATATATATTATTATAATATTAATGGCTCATATTTTTCAAATACTTAATATAAATTGGGTTATTACAAATGTGAACATCCTATATAAGTTAAAATACTAAGAAAGTTCCCCCAATCAGGGTGCCACAGGCAAATCTCGATCATCTCAACATGTAATGGGTGTTTTATGGATCCCAAGGTGCCCCTACACCACCCTCCACATGCATGAAGCATGTTGGACACCTAATCCTAAAGGGTTAGCGTGGAAGCCGAACAGACTAAGTAGTCCAAGGGACCTTGGGATCTGAATCCCAATGGTCACCAAATGTACTATAAATGTATATCAAATTGTTAATAAAAATGTACTGCATGCTTTATCTTTCCTATTTGTTTTCGTTGTCCATGTCTGTTTAACATGGTATCAGAGCCATGATGAGTGGCCTGTTTTCCCTGAGCAACTGATCTGAGTTGCCTTGAATAGTGTTGGCCCAGTCTTCATTACCTGAAGAATGCCTGCCTGCCTGCCTGAAGCTACAGCCCTGCCTGCCTGAAGCTGTATACCTAATTTCTGAAGGAAACGCACAGGTCCCAGAAATAGTTGTAAATCCTGCCTGAGAGCTGCTTAGTCTCTAACATCCCTGAAATAGCTGAAGACTGCCGCTGCCTGCATTTGAAACGCCTGGAATTTCAAGACATTGAAACGCCTTGAAGTGGTAACGTATGGCTGTTATGAAGTCTTTTTCCCACTGCCTGTATTAAATATTTGGTTCGCTGCTTGAATTGAATATCTGGAACCTGCGTGGGGTAGCGTTCATTGAAACCTGCCCGCTGCCTCTATTAAACATATGGTCTCACACTATTTAGATGCCGTGGCATATAGTCGATAAACTGAGTAGTTCGATCCTGCGTGGAGTTCGAATGACCGTGGAGTTCGAATAATCCAAGAGGAACGAAGGCAGTTCTGTTGAATTCCATGTGTAAGATCCTGCGTGAGTAGTTCGATCCTGCATGGAGTTCGAATGACCCTGGCGTGGAGTTCGAATGACCCTGGAGTTCGGGTTCGTTTCCCGACTGGTGCATAACAAAGAAATTTGTTTCGGCTGACATGGTATATGTGTTGCTGTTGTCTTCTGGATGAGTGTTGCTGCGATCCGACTGTGATATGTGACTGGTGAACGAGAGATCCTTCTTATGAATTTATCTGGTATCTTTATGCGAAAGCTTCTAGGGTTGCTACATGCTCTCCTCTTTTGTATGAATTTCCATTCTAATATCAGTCTCTGTGATATCAGAGGCCTTCAAATATTGAACAGTTTTATTTAGAATTCCAAACTGGGAATTTATTGTATAGCCATGTTTTCACGGATTGTCTGCAAGAAGGCTCTTTGGCATATAGTGATTGAACAATGACAAAGATCTCTGATTTGAGCCGAGTAACTGATCGTATAATACTCATGTATCCAACAACATATTGCTCTACATAAAAAAAAAAAACATATGTCGTTGCCTTGAACGCTCAGTTTTCGATGCTTTTCTATCCAAGATACTTGTTACAGTGTGCGTGCGGATTGAGACTATCTAGCATAATTTTAAATGATATATATATATGGTGATTTTAAGCTGAGATATATATGGTGGGAAGAATATTTTGTAGGTGAAACGATCGACTCTGAGTCTGCACCCAACTTGAACTAGAACTAGCTATAGTATTAATCTCTGTGCCATGGAATTGCGAACTTGAAAACTCGTCCTTTCTCGAACGTTGGCAAAATACAAACTCTTGGAAGAGTTTTGGATAATGTGTAGTCTTTTTAATAATTGTAGGTTTTAACCCCGTACAGAAATTACCTGCATACGAATTCTAAATCACAGGAAAAATAAAAATGCGAGAGCATAACCCATAAAACACATATACACAGAGATTTCCCACTGGATCTCAAAACCGAGACTACCAGCTTG
>APFE030537744.1:15624-32289 GCA_000404065.3 Pinus taeda | reverse complement strand
AATAAAATAAATAAAGAAAAAAGACAAGTCTAAATATTCAATATATTTTTAATTTTTTCTACCATATTAATTAGACAATATAATTGTTGATAAATCTCTTAAATTTACATTGCTTTAATTATATTTTTGAATATATAAATTAATTTAACACCCTTAAAATTTTAAAACAATGATTATGTAATTTCAATACTTGAAATATACAATTGTAGATATTAGCTAGATTTTAAGTAAAACTGAATGAAAAGTATCCAAAAAAACAAAAAAATTATAAATAGTGAGAAAACATTTTATAACTCAATTGTTAATTAATATTAGAAATAATCATCATTAACTACTAACCATAAGTATGAGTTAATTAATACAATTATTAAAAAAAATCACACCATTTAAACTAATCTCTTAATTATCTATAATAATAAAAAATAAACTCTCACTTTTCTTAAATATCTTTAAATTTTAAAACATTGACATATTTCCTTCTGATTAAAGAAAAAAACATCAAAATACTATAATACTACCTTTCATATTTACACTGATTTAAATATATTATTTTATTTTTATATTGAACTTGAGTTAAATGAGAGTAATTTTAAAGTGAAGGAATTTTCATAAATTCACGGGAACAAGTCAATTTGTTGGGAGACTCGCCAACCAATCCATAAGTTTGGAAGCTTCATTTCCAAGAATCCGGGGGGCCGGGGGGGCAAATGAATATCAACATTTACTAAGAATCCCGTGGAACGTCGAGATGACAGAGCGATAAATGGGGCCATGCTCAAATAAGTAACGGAGTTGTCTATAATGTGATTTTTTAGAGATTTTGGTGACGGAATCCGGTGGAAGAAATGAGGTTAAATCTTGATTTTTAGCAGTTAAAATGGATTTTTAACTGTATATTTGGATTCAGGGCCCTGGAAAACCCCTGGGAGCCATTGATTGTGCAGAAACTAGCTATCAAACTTGGGATTCCAATGAATTGCTGCCGGATTTTGACCGGAAAAATCCGCCGAAAAAGCTTTCAAAAATCGCGTTATAAACTACTGCATAAATAACTCGTGGTGGTCGCAACTGACCCTGTCATTATTGTGATAGCTTTGCACTAATAATTTGGTTTGATGTCATGATTTAATGTTCTTTTGGAAATGTACGACACCAACCCTAATTCAACCACCGAATGCCTCCTTGTCAATTTTATAAATATTTATACATAATTGTAATTCCTCAGGTTTAATTGGAATTTTCGATTCAATTAGTTAAAAAAATAATAATTCATATCTATATTTTATGATAATTCTTTTCATTATTATTATACATTATCCTTTTGTAAAGTTGAAAGATTTTTTGAATTATTTATAAATAATTTGAAATTGATTTTATATAAGGAATAAAACGTACATTAAAATTAAATTTCAAATTAATAAAATTTTTGATGTGGATGATATTTTATTTATCTCACAAATTAATTAAAATTTTAGTCTCTAAATTTAATTTAATTATTTCAATTTTTTTTAACAAAAATTAAATTTAAAATTAATGTTTTTGATATGGATAATAATTTATCAATTATTTTTATTTCAGAGTTATAATAGATGCAAAATAATTTAACCATTATTATTATTTTATTTTTTGAAAAAAGTAAATGTATATCTGAAATCACATAATAGAATAATAGATATATGCATTGGCCTTGTCCAAAAGTAAATGTATATCTGAAATCACATAATAGAATCATATCATCAACAAGCTAAGGGTTTAGAATCAGAGCCTACCATTGGGATAGGAACAATGGGGTCTATTAGAGGCCTTCCTACATTTGGAGGAATGCCTAGATGTTGCTTCAGCTACTCCATTCGCTTGTCAAGATCCCTTGGGTGCTTGTGCAGGTGATCAAGTGATTAAAGAATGTCCATATGATATTTTTGGAGGTCCAATAGAGTTTGGCCCATCATAAATTGCATTTGACACTATAACTCAATTGTTAGCATGTACTAATTAACTTGGCCCATAATATGGCCAATATTAGGGATCCAATCTGCCCACTTAATTATAGATTTAATGTTTGCGAGGGAGGTTCCACGAGAAGAGCCCTCCCCCTTTGATTTGGTAATTTGTTCCTCTTCATGGAAAGGGGTGAGCTCATGGTAGTGAGTAGCAAAGTCCTCAATTAAAAGGTGCATATGAGTGTGTCCTCGGTGAGCCCGCTCTTGGTAGTAAGCACCCCCCCTTGGTCTGACTCTAGCTCATTGACAAGGCATGTCGTTCCTGACACCTAGAGATCCCAATTCACATTTGGTTCCACACTAGCCAAGAGGAGCCTGACCAAAACATGCCTACCCCATGCTAAGACCCTCAATAACCATGAACAGAATGACACAGTGGCCTGTCAAAGTAAGAGTTATGCAAACCCAACACTTGGATAAGGAATAAATTGAATTTTGTGGCCACCACCAAACACATCTACATTGAACACCACCTTAACCAGAATGCCACCAAGCATACAGAAAAGACACAATAACCCTAGTATGAGGAAAAAGAGATACCAACTCTTGTACTTGAAAGAAAAGGATTAAAGCAACACTAGGGCTATAGACTTGCAACCACCAAGACCACCTAGAACCTGGCTCACTGGTAGAACAACAACGATTAACAAAAAAGAGATGCCATGAAAATCCAATTACACAGCCACAGAGAATAGAATTACCCAACCCTACTAGCAAAACCAAGAATTAGCACAACCTCTCCAACCACCAAAGCTCTGCCCAACGACTAGCTTTCAAGTGGTGAGCATGTCACCACAAAAAACCACCAAGCATTGAATCCAAACCAAGATATTAGAGGATATTAGAACATTCCTAGAGCCATTATTAGCACTATGAAAACCGCATTCACAGTCACATACAAGAATCCAAAATAATAGAGACAGAGATCACTTAACATGGAAGAAGGAAAAACTTGTTTTGAAGGCCTGAGCAACAATAGAAACAACAACCAACTCTTCTCTTGCACCACATTCAAGATATAATGTTTGAATATTGCCCAAATTAGGCATGAAGTCCCACAACCAACATACCAGTCAGTGTGTTTTCCAACCAATAGAATCCTCCTAGTTTGAGGGAAAGTCCCATTATTTTGGCTAAAGGCATGCTACTGAGAAAGGAAACTTCTTAGCAACCAATTAACCCATGGTCAGTCTCACTCTCATGCCATGCATCCCCTATACCTCCACCTACATTACAAAACCTTAATAAAGTTCGTTTTCCCCCATACGAATACCACGAGTCTCCTAAAATTTATCATTGTCAAAGCCATCATGATCCCCTCCCTCTCTACACGCAGTAGGGACTCAAATGATTCGTTGCATCATCTCATCATCAATAACATTTCCATCAAATTAATCTTTCACATTACCTCATTTACACTTGTTGGGGGCACGTTGCCATGTCCCCTGTCTCATTGGCTAGGTGGGGCCACCCCCCCTTCCCTCGTGTGTAAATTTCCATAAATAATTATTGTTTATAACACATTTAGTTTATTTATATTTTTCTATTGATAATTTTATTTATAAATAGAGAATTAGTGAAAATTCATTTTAATAAGGGAAAAGAAATTTGAAGCTTACACTTTTCATAAACATTAATAATTGAAATAGTTAAATTTGTGTGTGGAAAGGTTCCTTGTCCCACAAACAAAGTCCTATCATACATTTTTGGACTAAGAAATTGGTAACTTGAGGCATGGGACCAAAATTACTAGTGTCCATTACACCCCTTAGAATATATACAACAACCCACAAATCACATATGTTAAAAACTTTAACATAAGTCTTTGGTTTTGTTAACATAAGTCTTTGTTGAGGATTTTTGGGTAATTTTTTACAATATTATAATAATAAAAAACTCTCCTAAAATATATATTCATTAATATTTTACCTTATAGTAAGATTCTACAAATACCAACTAGTAACACTCACCTAAAAATGTGATATATCTTACACAACTAACACTCGCATCAAGCTAACTATTTCAACTTCATTGTATCAATCAAGTGAGGAACCCTTCATGACTAGATTACAATTCTAACATAAGATCCTCAAACTATGCTACCATTTTAGTAAAGCTTCATACTCCTAATATATTGCTAACTAAAATGCAATTCTTAATAATAACAAACTACACCGCATAGATCAAATCTCCACAAAAACTTAACCTCCATATACAATCTCTACTAATTAATATTTTACTTTATACTAAGATTCTATAAATACCAACCAACTCACATAAAAATGTGATATATCTTACACTACTAACACTCACATTGGGTCGACCATTTCAACTTTATTGTATCGATTGCATGGAGAAGTTCCTCATTAGATTACAACTCTAGCATAAGCTCCTCAAACTATACTACTATTTTGGTAAAGTAACTCCTCATATATTTGCTAATTTAAAATGCAATTCTTAATAATAACAAACTACTACTCTACAAGAGTTCAACCTCTATGTACCAATATCTCCTCCGCATAACTTCAAGCTCTATTATAATTATGGTAACTTCTCCACTTTATAAACCATATCCAACACGTAACTACTCCACTTTATAAACCATATCCAACACTAAAGATGTATAGCTCATATGAGTACAATAACAAAGATACGTGTGAAGAAGAGAACCTTTCAACATCATCAAAAATAGTATAGCTGCATGAAAGAGACATTTCGATAGGGAAGAGATGTGTCCAAATTTGAAGTACACAATATATGGTGAAGGAATTGCTTTACATCTGCCTGGAAAATGAGATTAGAGCTTGAAACATGGTTTTTTTAACCATGAATAAAATCTTATGGAAATGACGTGTTTTATGGCTTTGTTTTCCCATTTATCCCTAATCACAACATAGACCTCAACTTACTCCTCAAACAAACCAGTTGTAGGTTACATCTTATATTAATGTTATTTTCTCATGTTAAATTATGTTTACCCATTAAAAGCTATCACTCATAGCCTAGGTCTTGCCCATGGGCCCCCTCAATAGGGACTTAAAAATACCCACCTATGTAAGAGGCATGCAACATGAAGAGACATTCATATGTAATTCATAAGCTTATGTTCCAAGTCCATAATTAACTATGCAAAAGATATCCAATAACAATTAAAATACAACCATGAGTAACAAAATAGAGTATAGCATCAACTTTAACACTATAAGGATGGGTGGGGTGCCAATGGAAATTACCCCACAAACATGTAAAAAAAGAGTAAGGGCTCTAAACTAAGGTGATGGATCTTTGTTGTCGATGATGTTTAATAAAGATATTAGTAATAAAATTTGTTATAAGGTAATCATTTTTTATAAGTCGCAGGGGAAAAGAAAACTGGATCAGTGGCAACAAAGATAAAATGATGACTTTTCATTTTGCCTTTTCTCGACAATAGATGGAGATTCTAAACATTTTCTAAATTATGGCACTTCTAGAAAGAAATATTAAACCCTGCATATATGAAAATAGCTCCAAAAATTCTCCTTCAAAAATAATAGAGAAAATTATCCAAATCACTTAATCCATAAGTGATAACTATTTATATCTTGTAACAACGACATGATTATGTGATTTGTGGAAAACGCAGCATGTGATATGGGGAAACACGGTCTTGGAAGATTCACGATGGTCATAAAAACTTAAAGCCTAAAACAAATAGCATACTTCACAAGTAAAAAAACACTAATGGATGATATGGATAATTTATCATTCTTTACAACTAAGAAAATACTAGTTCTCACTTTTCAAATTTGCCAACGCAATAATCTTGACACTTATGAAAACATTAGCTGTCATTTTTAAAGTTTGGAAACAGAATAATCTTGAACGTCGAGTTGCCTTTTGAAAGCAAGTCATCCATTCGTCGGTGGAGCCAGAGTCTATAATCTATTCGCAGAATTAAGAAAAGCATTAACATAGGGACTCTTCTATCTGCATCATAATAATAATAATTCAGTGAATTTCTGAGAGTCATCTCAAAATTCTTGGATGTCTTAGCAGATTTAGGAAGGGTGAACCTCTTCAATAATAATAAAAAGTCAGTGAATTTCTCAGAGTCATCTCAAAATTCTTGGATGTCTTAGGCAGATTTAGGAAGGGTGGAACCTCTTCATTCAAGAGATCAATCTTGAGATTAAATAACTTTAGCGATTCCTTAATTTGGAAATGGGACTAGTTGGTACTTAGCAAAGGAATCGAACCTCTTCATTCAAGAGATTAATTTTAATTTTAATGGTGTGAGATTAAATAATTCTAGGGACTTTCTTGTTTGGAGTTGGGAATTTTTTAGCTGGAAAGATTAGGGCCAACTCGGCTTATGATGAGATTACACAATTAGATATTACAACAGCTAACGGGTGGTGGAACAAACTTATCTAGAAATGGCCAATTCCAAACAAGCTAAGATGCTTCACTTGGCTAGTCCTGCACAACAAAATTCTGACCTGGGAAATCATGCAAAAAATTTTGACCTCGGAAATCATGCAAAAAAGGTTTTCAGGGTTCGATTGGATGCGGCTTAAGCAATCAACATGAAGAAACTTCTGAACATCTCCTGGTAAATTGCAAATGCACCCTCAAAATATGGGCTTCTGTTATTCAAACCTTGAGCATCAAAGAAAATGCGAAAAGGATAACTTTTGAAGAACTATTATTCAAATGGCTGAAGAACTTAAGAAGTATAAACATCTTTGTTCTTTGCCTATTTTTGTTGCATGGGTATCTGGTTGCTTAGAAATAAGGTCATTTTCATAGATGAAAGGATTTATATTATGTTCCAAGTCTCCAATATCATCTCTCATTTCAGGGAATATCTCCCCCTCTAGAAAACAAAACTGCCCAGAAGAGTATTTTTTCCTTCCATTCCACAATACTTGTCACTAGGCTTTTTCGATGGAGCAACTCAGGAGAAGGTGTGTGGAGGAGGACAGATTAGGTTGTGAGATAATAGATCATTCCTCTTCAGAATTGGATTTGGTCCCGGAACAAATCCCAAAGCATAATGGATTGTTATTTGGGCACTCATGATGCTTGCAATTAAAAAATATCAAAAATATGCTTATTCCAAGCCACTCAAATATGTTGTTGATTGACTGTTAGGAAAGGCTCACTTAAAAGTGTGGAAGCATAAAATTGAAGAAATAAAATATCAGTTTTAAGATATTACATTCCAACATATATACCGAGAGTTCAACGATACAGTTGATTCTCTCTGAAAAAGAGCATTAGAATTGGATCTAGTATCATTATCTATGAAGGTTTGCTTCACAACCAAATCTAGAGCTCTCACTCCATTCCTATTGGATCCAAGTATAATTATGTATGAAGGTCTGCTTGACAACCAAATCTAGAGCTCTCACTCCATTCCTATTTCCAATATTAACTAATGCTCAAAGTTGAACATCTCAGCGACAGATCGAAAATTTCAGCAACATAGTCTAATAGTTTGAAGGTCCAGCAAAGGAAGTTTTTGATCCAGAGTAGTCTTTTTAGTGTCTTAAATGTTCCTGCAGCTTTCTGTGGGTATTTGGACTAATTTTACAGCAAGACCAGTCTTATGTGTTTAATTTTCTGTCGTTACTAGGTTACGGTACATTTTCCTGCATCTTTTTGTGGGTATTTGGACTAATTTTACAGCTCGGACAGAATTTTGTGTTCCAAATTTTCTGTTTTTACTAGGTTAACCATGGATATAGATAATCAGTTTTCTTGTAGACTCTGTTGATCTGTTCAGTCTTTGAATTGCAATACTGGAAGCTTACTCAATCAAAATCTGAAATAGTGTAAACCAACAAATCTGTATTTTTTTTACTCAATCAAATAACAAAAAATATTTTTTACCGTGAAAAAAAACAAATACTAATCTCGATATTTAATTGAGAATGAAAATGTGAAATATCTTTTTGTAAGCACATTTTAAAAGAAATTATAAAAATATACCATAGCTATAGTTTTTATAAGTTAAATTTAAATTAAATTGATTTTTTTCTCAAGGAAAATAGTAATTTTATTCAAACGAAGTGAACAAAATTACCTATAGTAGATGCTCAAAGCATATGCAAAATAACCGATCTTGTTGACCAAGATCAATAAGAACTCATCACAAAGTTACCCTATTCTACTCTTTCCTACCTTTATTTTTTTCCACTTTTTGCCAACCACTAGAGTTGGTTGTAGATGATACGATGGCCTTTTGAGACTTGTTTATATTTGATGGGATTTCTTTGTCCGAGTCCTGATCCATCTAATGTGTGAGTTCATTTGGTACCAATTGCTTCTTTTTCGGAGGTAGTCATCACAATCTGTTGTTGTTGTTCCGTAGGTATTGGAACTATTGTTGAGTTGAGTTCTGACATCTCCTTCTGTGTGGTGTCCTTGGGAATTCTGAGCATTATTATTTGTAGTATTTTCTGTAGTTTCTTCTTCTTCTCTTTCAGCTACTTGTGTGTTAGAAAACTACCATCCTTTTGGCTTTTGTGGTTGTCTCTTTTTTCTTGCTTTTTTATTTTGATGACATGCACTTTGAAAATGACCACTTTGAAGACATATAAGACATCTGAAGGTTGTATTCTCATAGTCAAGGGGTTGGGACCAATGTTGCATTAATCGTTATCGGGATAATATCGGCGCGAGGAAAAATCGGAAAAAATCGTATCGGAAAATAATCAGAAAAATCGGGGAATAATCGTTTGGTACAAAAATTTTCATTTTTTTCAATTTTTTTAATATCTTATCCATCTACAACATAAAATAAATACATTAAAACATAAATATGATAAAATACCTAATATATAAGATGTATAATATCATTTCTAGTGCTAAAATCACACATAACACTGAATCATGTCCTGAATAGTAAGTCCTAACTCCTGAGTCCCAACTCAGCCTCAAAATATCAACAAAAAATATGATAATGTATCTCATCATGTCATAATGTCATATACAATAAAATGAAGAAAATAACTAAATTCTAATCCTATTGATTTCCTCTGCCCCTCTTGCAAGAAAATGCCACATCTTTCTGTTTCCCTCTAGATGTAGATGTTGGAGCCCGTGCTGGTGGGGATGGCAGTGGAGTCTGATGTGCTCTAGAAGCTGAAGAACTAGAAGTAGGAGCTATAGGAGGTAGACCACGTCCTCTACTGGTGGAAGTGGTAGCCCAGGGAGGTGGTGTCACCTCCTCCTCTTGTTCCTCCTCCTCCTCCTGCTCCTCCTCCCCCTCCACTACATCCTACACTAACCAATCATCAACAGACTCCATGAGAGGCCTCTCGGCCTCAACCCTCCATGCAACAATGGTGTCAATCTCATCCAATGAGATGGCATCCACATCAGGTTACCTATCAAGTTGCCTCACCCACAATCAAGATTGTAGTAGACGTAGACCATGTCATTAAGTCGTTGGGACTCCAACCTGTACAAAGATCATGAAATAATAATTAATAATTATATATATATATTATAATATATATATATATATATATATATATATATATTTTAATGAATTCAAAAATTTATTTGGAAATTTGCAATATTTTAAATGTTTAAGTGTTAGCTTGTTGCACTTCTTGTTGTGTATTTTTTCAAATACACTCCAGTTGCGCTCACATCCTGAGGAGCTACATGTTTGGCTGAGGATGTGAATGGAAAGCTTTTATAGAAGGGGTACCTTGCCACCATGCATTTTCCACCATGCATCTACAACAAAATTACAAATAAAATTTTAAATAAACATAAGAAAAAAATGGAATTTGAAGAGAGAATGAAATTTGAAACAAAGTTACAAACTAAAAAATACCTGGCATTTTAATCGTCCTATCAGTGACAGCCATCTCAAAGCCAAATGTACCACCTGCCATCCTATATGCCTCAATTTGTTTTGAGATCTCTATACGTTGTTTTGGAGATCGCACCATCTTTTGGACACAGGATAAGAATCCATCCATGATCTCAGCATCAAAATCAAACCACATGCGTAAGAAAATGCAGGGTTCAGGAAAAACCTAGCAGCATGAATAGGACGATGGAGTGTGTTGTTCCATCACTCATCAATCACTCCCCATAGGAGGAGTTGTCTATAAAACCCATCATCTCCCTTACCATCATAGTAGGCCCGAATGTCTTCTTTGGCCCTGTCCAAGGCCTCATACAAATAGCCCATTGCGGGCTTCTCACCATCAACCAACCGAAGAACCTTTACCAAAGGTTCAATAATGGTGCACACCTCCTGCACTCTCGCCCAGAAGTCTTCCTGGTATGAAACTAGTCTACATACGGCCTATCCCTTTGGTTTGCGGCTCATTGGCAAAGCACGCCACTCCTCTGAAAGAAACATTCTCTTCACGTCCCACATAGAATTCAGAAGGGACTAAAGAGATATGAAACTGGTGGCAAACCATGTAATGGCGGGGCACACCAACTCTTTGTTGTTGGTGAATCTTCTCATCAAGCTAAGCATAGATGTATGGTTATATATAAATTTTGTAATGCTTTTGGATGAATCAACAATATCTTTGACAAAGGGGATTTTCCTTATTTCCTCCAACATCAAATCAATACAGTGTGCAGCACAAGGTGTCCAAAATAAAGTAGGATGCCCGTCCATAAGCATCCTGCCAGCAACAACATAATTTGCAGCATTGTCCGTTATGACTTGGACAACATTTTCTACACCCACCTCCAAAATAAACACATCTAGCAAATCACATAAAGCTCTTGAATCTTTGATTTGTGCAAATGCATCAACAAATTTGATAAACATAGTCCCCTTAGGACAACTAACCAAGAAGTTTACAAGGGTTCTCCCCTTTTGGTCAGTCTAACCATCTAACATAACAGTGCATCCTGTTTGTGCCCATGATGCCCTAAAATCCTCTAATCTTTGGGTGCAGTCACGTTTTTCATTTTGAAGAATCTGGCCTCTGAAATCATGTAAGAATGGATTTTGTACCCTGGGCCAACACTTGCAATAACATCAATAGCAGGTTGGAAAAATGGATTATTCCTTACAATGCTGAAAGGAATATCACTCCAGAGGAGAAATTTTGCCAGCAACTTGTCAGCTTGTTCTTTCTCAGTTCTTTCTAGCATTGAATTAATAGATGGTTGTGAACCAAGTGTGGTTCGAGGAACAAAAAATGATGTGGCAGCTATCAGATTGGTTGATGCTGCAGTAGAACCGGTGTCACTTCCTTCAGGTGACCTTTTTAGTTGCCTTTTGATTTCTTCTTTGGCCTCTCTAGTCTACTCTAAATTTTCCAATGCTCTCATGGCTCTTTCGACGAGTTCAGGAGTTGTATTTGTACAAGGCCCCACATCTTTTTGAGGGATTTGTGCAAGGTGAAACTTCAACCTATACCACTCCCCGGACATAGAGTGGCCACACAGCTTGCAAGTCAAGTTTAGTCTATCATTCGGAGCATCAGGTTCACCATATTCCCAGAAAGGATCCAATTTCCTTGGCATGTTTGTTTTTGAACTTTGAAGTTGCAAACTTGAATGGTGTTTCGGTGCAGTTGTGAACCTCTGGAAAAATAAGGATTACAATTTAGTACTTACAAAATTACAAGTTACAAATTTACAATTTAGTATTTTAATTTTTAATTTTTACATTGTACAATGAAAAGCCAAGTTACCCAACCAAAAGCAACCATTCCAAAGTTCAAACACAAGTTACCCAACCATTCCGAACCCAAGTAACCCAACCAAATGGCAAAAACAATGAAAAAAACATAAATAATGTTTAAAAAAAATTAATTGGTTTCCATAGTCATACCAAGTTACATAACCAAAAACAATGAAGAAATACAAAAACAATCTGTAAAAACAATGAAAAAAAAAAAAAATATGGTGCCCATACCAAGTTACCCAACCAAAACAATGAAAAAATACAAAAACAATGTTTTTAAACAATGAAAAGAAAAAAATTAATCCACATACCGCTTCTATGGAGAAATCAGTGGTCTCCTCTTGATTTTCTCCTCTAAGCACTTCGAATTAGCTTCAAACCCTCTCCAGCTTAGTCTCCCAACTCTCCTCTGCCCTCCGCGTGCGACTGTCCAAATGAATTCGTAAAATAAACCGAAAAAAACCATATAAAACCTCACTGCCACGAAGCCCCGCAATTTTTTCTGTTGTTATCGCGATAAATTCGAATTTATCGCAATGATTTCATAAAAATCGGATAAAAAAAATTACCCGCAATAATTTCGTATAAAAATCATAATAAAATCATTGTATCCAAAAAATCGCGATAATTTGAATTTATCGCGATTTTATTGCGATTTTCACAACACTGGCTAGGACCACTGCTGATTGTTGTGATATAACAAGATGTGATCTGGTAATCCTTTAATATGTCTACTTCCACACAGATTCTGGAAAAAGTGAAGATACCCTTTGTGAGGCGATCTGCATCTACTTTTAAAAATTTCCATGCCTGCTAATATTTATGATGCCAAAAATGCAAAGGTAGGTTATGAAGCCTTACCCACACTAGAATTTTGGAAACCACCATGGTATTTGCATCAAAACCTAAAAACCATGGTGTCATGAAGAGACCTGCATTACCCCAAAACCATGGTCCCTCATGTAAAGCATATTCCTTATCTTTTGTTGTGTCGAAATTGACAATGAAGACTTTTGAGCATAAATGAATGTAACAGTTTTTTGTCCATGTGGAAAATATCCATTGATGTAGGGCCTCCTATTTGGGCCAAAACCTATTGAATCTGTATATCACATATTTAGAAAGGAATTCATCATGGATCTCATTTACCTAAGGCAAAGTAATTGTCAAAATTGGCATGGGGGTCATCTACTCCACAATGTAGGGACCAGGAGTAGTGGGAGGTTGTTCTGATTGTTTTTGTGGCTCCATCTTCCCCTTGGCTACATCTTTGAAAGTAGCTGGATCTTTAGAACTTGTCCTAGAACATCCTCCTAGAAATCTTGTATAAAGGAACATCCTCCTAGAAGTCTTGTATAAAGGAAAATGGTTGAGTAGCCTACAATGTTATAATCCTATAGCTTGTATTCCTCCTGCATAAATCAGAAATTGAAGACTAGCTGGTATACCCATCTTTTCCTGAATCGTTTGTCTGGGAGTTTTTACCCCCTCCCAACTCCTGATCTTTAAATAGGCAGATTTCCCTTCAAGTGATCTGATAAAGAGATGGATTGGCGCTCCTGTAGGTGGATACGACATTGGATCTTCAAGATTTAGCCTTGAAATGTTCTCTACTGGACATCGTTCTCGACCATCCGTTATTACTTGTTGTAGGTTGAGGACATTTGCGTCTCTGTCTCGCAGCTCACACTTATGTATGCTATTTTCATTCCCAAGGAAATGATCCCAGAATTGATGCCGAGGAAGATGTACATATCGGTTTGTCGAGCCTCTACATAGCTCTATTAAGAAAGTGGATGTTGGCTTATTTGGGGCATTAATGTTTGTATTTGGGGAAAAAAATTCAAAACAGGCGAGAATGATGATGTCGAGGAACCTATCGCTCGCCTCCCACAGCCGATTGTATACTGCAACCCCAAAACATCCATAGAAAAACCCGCCTGCGAGAATCCCGACGCCATTAAAAGGCAGGAGATCATAAATCTGGTATAAAAATTGTAACCAGATGCCCTGTTTTGCAAGCCTCACATGGGCATCCGATAAGTATAATGGGAATTTCCCATTTGTGGGCTTAGATCTTGTGACTGGAGAGTAAGATGCAGATCTGGTGATATTCACTTCACCATAGATTCTTTTTTCATAAACATCAAGAGATCCCAGGGTAAAAGTTGAGATCCATGAGTTGTGCAGGAGAACTAAGACTGTGGAAGATCCTCCACCTTCGTTTTTTTGTATCTGCATAAGATGAAAACAAATTGGGGGTCTATGTCATTGAAATCCACTGATTGGTTAACCCCAGTATTGTTCTTCTAGTTTACCACTCCCTCTTGTGCTTGTCGTGGAGATTGTGCATCTGATTGAGATTTGGGGGCATCACTTTTGCGTAAATGGTAGTGCAGCAGTCTGCGTCCGGGGATGACAGAAAAGTATTGGGGCTTCTACAACCCCTATTCAATGTTGAGAAGCGCAGCTCCATGGGATATGTATAACAGTATCAAGCTCAAAACCTCTCTTCATGTAGATATAGATCAAGCATGTAGATCGAGAAGTTTAACTCCCTGTCAGAACCCTTGTCATTCATATAAATCACATGCGAGGATAGATTTGTCCTTTGTATGCATATGTGATGAAATATATCGGCCGCGGGGCAAGGAAAAATGTAGATCTTGATCTCAGCATCTTGGTGTTGGTGTTGTTAATGGATTTGAATCAAGACCCAGAATCACTTCGGCTGGAAGAAAGGAGTCGCAGATCATCACAACCCTAGCCTCCAACACGTTCCCATATTTGCCTTCAACCAAGTCTTTGATACAAAGAGTTCTGAATTCACAAAGATATGCAGTACTGTAAACCCTCACCTCTCTATAGTCACCAGAATTCGCCATCTCGCCCCCTAGATTTCAAAATTGTTACTCGCCAAGATTTGTGATAAAATTAAATTAATTTAAATTAATTTATATGTATGTGTGAGAATAAAAGTTAAAAAGTTATTATTTATTTGTTTTAATTTATATATTTTTAATCTATTTGTTATATATTATATATATAATATATATATATATATTAATATATATAACAAACATAAATACCTTTAAAGATATGTTACTTTAAGTTCAAAGAAAATGTTGTGTGAACAAAGATTTAGAGCTAAAAGAAAATTAAGTTATTATTAAGAAGGTCATCAACCCCACCCTAGAAGATCAAAAGTATCTCTCTATTTTAACTAGCTCAAAGAAGAAAATTAATATAGCAAAGATTAGAACGAATTCTCATGAGCTCCATAGTGAAACAGGTCATTGGGCAGTTCCTAAAACGCCATGGATGGAAATGATTTTCCATATATGTGAGAATAGGAACATCCAGGATGAAAACCACTTCCTCTTAGAGTGCCCTGCGTACAACCACATTAGATCTCAGTTTCACAATCTTTGTTACAATACTGACCTTCCTAGCCTTTTACAATGTCAAAATTATAGTGAGCTCGGGAGGCTTCTCGAAGCTTTTTGAGCATAGGAATAAAATATTAAATCAAAATAAATAATTTGTTTCTTTAGGTCCGATAGACCAATATCACGTTAACCATCATCATCATCATCATCATCAATTTTTTTCTTTTTAATTATTTATTAATCTTTAGTAATTTTATCATTTATTATTTTTAATATATATTTTATTTTCAATTTATTGAAACAGTATCTTGTATTTTTTATTTTAAGATAGTAGTGGGAATGTGATTCCCTGTATTTTTATTTAAGATAAAAGTGGGGAATGTGATTATTTAAGAGAGTAATGGGAATGTGAATAATTTTTTTTATGATAAGAAATGTTGTCTTTTTATGTTTATTATTCTGGTCTATATTGCATTGATTTTTATTTTTTTCTAAAATTATATTAATTTGTGATTGATCAAAAATATCTATAAAATTTCATTAGTTTAATTTTGGACATTGAATTTTAGTATTTTTTTACAATATTTTAATTTATTTATTTGCAATCTAGTTGGCTCTCAAATTAAACATATTATTGTTCATTGTATAGATTAAAAAACCAAAAATACAAAAATCCCATCATAACTAGATAGTCATAATAATAAAAACCAATATCTACCAATAAATATCATATATTTTTTATATAAATTATTGAGTCAAAAATTCATACATATATAAATAGTCAATTAAAATTTGTACTACTTATGGTTCATAAATGGATTATAATCACCTAAAACCACAAAATCATTATACTTCCACCCAATAAAGTATTCCAATTTTTTGAACTTCTAAATCATTTACATAATTGGTCGATATTGAACCATAAACTTGTACATGTCGTTAAATGCTTATTATATAGGTGTAATATTTGAAAAAAATGCGAATCAATGGTAATCATGTGAAAATAAATAAAATGGAAGTGTCAGTGCTAATTTATTGTTGTTCTCATTTAGAAAATGTGTATTGTTTTCTGAGTCATGTCCACAAGCCTCTCATTTAGAAAATGCTTATTGTTTTCTGAGTTATGTTCACAAGCCATGTTTTCTGAGTTATGTTCACAAGGCAACTTCTATCATAATAAAATGGCTTGGTTTTAAGGAATGGACTAATAATTATATAAAACATATTAATTTTTGGCGAGGAATCCAATACCATTAGGTGAAGATTATGGTTTTGTATTAAGAATAGTTTCACTTTTAGCCTAGTTTCATGGTATTTTAATATATTTTCTCCATTTTTTATTTGATCCAAAATTTTAGGAAAAACTGAAATACACTTTATTTTTTTTATCCCAATCTAACTTGAAGATTCCACTAGTCTAAAATTCATTTAATATCTTGAACATTTTTTTTATAGTAAAGTTCCTTGCATATATATGAAATTCTTATTCACAAAATTTTATATAATTTAAATTCAAATTTACTCAAAAAAAGATGAAGCAAGTCAAATACTACCATTAAACTTATTTCACTTTTTTTTAATTAACCATTTAAAAATTCTATTAACAGAAATT
>APFE030537730.1:20632-58096 GCA_000404065.3 Pinus taeda | reverse complement strand
AGTGCATGGACAGTTCAGTGGAGACAAGTGTTAGAGGTGAGTGAAAGGGCAAGACAGCTGTCAGTTGTGACTATAGTTGTGCATGTGATTTTCACAATCAATGGATTGAGTATTTCTAATGAGTATTGCGTGGTATATCCAAGGGAAATACAAATTTGGATCATTCATTCATCAGTATTCTCATGTAGGATTGCGCAGTGGAGGCAGGCAAGAAGCGGAGGAGATTTGAGCCAGTGATTGATTCATATTTGAGCTAGTTTGTGTGCAACAGGTGGAGATAGTACTAAGTACTTACGAGAAGTATTGTACTATGTATTGTTACATGTTCTCAATCAATATAATATACAAATAGTTGAGGGGTTTTCAGCGGTATGCTTTCCCCAGTTACATACTGTGTTGATATGTGTGATTGATGCTTCAATCTGCGCATGTGAATGTTTCTTAATACTGCTAAATTGATGATCAACATAGAGGAGGTTATGTATTATGCATGATTCCGCAAATAGTGTATAATCGGGATAATCTCTGTGAATAAGTGTCATATTATTCAAAATTTCTACACATCCATCCTGCGCGAGCTAGAATTTCCCTGGCTTCATTGGAGAGAGCCAGTGTTAAAGGTTCTTGGCACACTGTTCTTCCTCCCATAATGCTAGAATTCTGCAAACGATTAGTGTAGTAGGGAAAGCACAACAACGGATAGATCCAAGTGATGGAACAACAAATGGTTGTAATGGCTCTATCAGGTGATACTTTATAAACATAAATACTATTATCGAGGACTGTTATAATGCCACATGCTCTATGATCATGGGATGTCGTATTTTTCTGCAAAATCAAATGAAAAGATGACAACACATGCATAAGTATACTAGAGGTCCTCACCCCCTCTCGAAATAATAGGTTGCCTACAACCAAATGAATGAAAGGATAATGCGCTGGTGGCGAAGTACAGGGGTGATGGATTGGGTAATGAAAGTGGAAAGGTATGCATATTAATGAAAGGATTATAAAGGATATTGGAGTGATGAAATCAAGGTGTGTAACAAGAATTATCAATAAGTGATAAGATTCCATGAGGTGATGCAATAAAGAAAAAGGACAACATATGCAAGAAATAATACTTTACTGTCGTTATTCCACTAAAAACTATTGTGATTGATTTGAAAAGATTAAAAGGTTCAAGGTAAGTTAGGGACATAATCTCTCCATAGAAAAGATATAAACATAAGAAGAGGGAAATATAATAATTATTGATGTAGAAAATAAAACTTCAATACCACCAGCAGAGCTTCTGTTGCCTGCAGGCATCCATAGCCTCGACAGAGTTGCTTTCTAACCCTTGGGAACCATGGTCCTCTATGTATAATTGGAGAATTGCATTATGATATCCATAGTAGAGACCAATGTGCTGGCATGGAAACCAGGTGAACACATTGCCATTCACTGGGAAGTAGCGAAAGTGGTCAGGCCGGCTCATGATGAGACCTCTTGTTCCAAGGACTTTGTTTCTTGATGCATCCATTGGATCATATCCCTAGTGTGGTGGCCATAGTGGGAATGCCACTTTGCTCCTTCCCTATGATCATGGTAGGCTAGCTCGTGATGATACCCCCTATCCTTCATTTGTGGAAAAAAATCATAAAATTGTTAGTATATATATATATACATATCTCTTTTTTTTTTTAACACTCCCCATTTTATACATAGAGGGTGGCTCAACACTCCTTAAGAGTAGGGCTGGCGGAAGAAGTTTGAACAGATCAATAGAAAAAATATACTCATAATCTTGTTGATAATAAACAAAGAGAGTTATACGGGACAGGGGAGAACTAGCATGGTACAAATAATCAATTAGTTTGATTTATAGTGGAAATGAGGACAGTGAAGTGATATAGATAATTGTGTCCTTTCTTTTTTGATCATCACAAAGCAATCTTGTTAAAGATGATAATATTCAAGACATTTGCCTGTTCCACTAGATTCCATACTTGTTGTCCTTAAATATGTATTGTAATTTTATGCCATAAAGAGGATCATAACTGGGCTAGTTTAGGTATGATCATGCAAGGGGGAGAAAAGGTGTTCTCAAAAATAACTACAAGGTGTTTTTCCCTGAAGGGAAAAACAAAAGAAAACCCACACAAAAAGTGTTTTTCCCTATAGGGAACAACCGTTGTTCCCTGTAGGGAACAACAGAGAAAAAAATTCAAAAAAAGTGTTGTTCATTATAGGGAACAAGACCCGTTCCCTATAGGGAACAACAAAGGAAAAATACACTGAAAAGGTTATGTTCCCTATAGGGAACAAAAGCTGTTTCCCATAGGGAACAAAAACTATTCCCTATAGGGAACAACAAAGAAAAATACACGCAAAAAGTGTTGTTCCCTATAGGGAATAGTAGCTGTTCCCTGTAGGGAACAACAAAGAAAACACACGAAAAAAGGTGATTTCCCCTATAGGGAACAACAATTTTCATGTGTATTTCCCTTGTTGTTCCCTATGGGGAACAACAACTGTTCCCTGTAGGGAACAACAAGGGAAATACACATGAAAATTGCTGTTCCCTATAGGGAACAGTGATTGTTCCTTGTAGGGAACAACAAAGAAAAATGCATGCAAAAAGTGTTGTTCCGTATAGGGAACAATAGCTATTCCCTGTAGGGAACAACAAAGCAAAATACACACAAAAAGTGTTGTTCCCTGTAGGGAACAACAAAGAAAAATACACACAAAAAGTGATGTTCCCTATAGGGAACAACAACTGTTCCTTGTAGGAAACATCAAAGGAAAATGCACATGAAAAAAGTGTTGTTCCCTACACGGAACAATAGTTGTTCCCTGTAGGGAAAAACAAAGAAAAATACACATGAAAAGTGTTGTTCCCTATAGGGAACAACAACTGTTCCCTATAGGGAACAACAACTGTTCCCTATAGGGAACAACAACTATTCCCTATAGGGAAACAACAGTTATTCCCTATAGGGAACATCAAAGGAAAATAGGAAAACAATCATCTCTACTATTCTAAGAAAATCCAATAAATTAGAAAGAAAACAAAAAATCAATTTTATGTACAAGTTTCAAAAAAATAAATTCTTCATTGGACTAGTGCTGTCAAAGAGTTTCCCTCTTCAGCGAGAATTTGTATCGTAGAATCTTCACGTATCTATTGGCAAAAGGATTCCCTTGTAAGCAGTTTGTGGTAGAGGCGTACTCGATGTCCATTTGCTTTAAAAGAGTAGCCAGACCCATCACTGGTGGCTAATGTAAGGGTGCCATTATTGTGCACCTCCTTTATCTTGTAGGGAGCTAACCATCTGGTCTGGAGTTTTCCTGGGAAATTCTGGAACCTAGAGTCGTACAGAAGTGCCCAGTCACCTTCATGGAATATATTTTTCTTGATGAGGGCATCATGCCATTTTTCTCTTTGTTGTTGAATCGGTGCAGTATGTTGAAGAGTTGATAGTCGGATTTCATCTAATTCATTGATTTGATGTTGCCTGTTAACCTATGCTTCATTCAAATCCACCCCTACTTCCTGGGCTATTCTCAATGTCTAAATTTCAAATTCTATGGGGAAGACAGGTTCTTTGCCAAACACTCGCTGATATGGGGAGTATCCTGTGGTATTCCTCCAAGTCGTGCGATATGCCCATAGGGCTTCTAGTAATCGGGAAGCCCAGTCACCTCTATGCGAGGTGACTGTCTTTCTTAGAGTGGTATTGATTACTTTGTTAGTACTTTCTACCTGGCTGTTTTCCTGCGGGTGGTATGGAGATGTGATTCTGTGCATAATGTGATTATTTTTTAATGTAGTAGCAATTTTATGGCCTACAAATTTTGGCCCTCCATCCGTAATTATTTCTCTAGGAAAGCCATACCGCACAAAATTTTTGAAAAGAAAATGGATTACGGTGTCCTCTGTTGCCCTTGGTAATGCTTCTGCCTCCACCCATTTAGTCACATATTCCAATGCAACCAGTATATATGTCTTTTGATTAGATGTTGGGTTTATTGGGCTAAATAAATCTAATGCCCAACGTTCAAAAGGTTCGATGACTAATTGTGGATGTAGGGGCATCTCGTCAGAATGGCTAGGGTGGCCCATTCTTTGGCAGCTATCACATGCTTGGACAACTTTCTTGGCGTCCTTAA
This sequence comes from Pinus taeda, assembly GCA_000404065.3. NCBI lineage: Eukaryota > Viridiplantae > Streptophyta > Pinopsida > Pinales > Pinaceae > Pinus > Pinus taeda. The sequence goes on along the minus strand of APFE030537730.1, from coordinate 53,938 downwards.
AAATGGTGGGCCAATAATAGCCCATCTGTAAGACTTTATGTCCAGTCCTACGGTCTGCAAAGTGTCCACCGCAAGGTCCATCGTGGCAGGATTTTAGGATATTGTAGATTTCGTCTTCCCTAACACACTTGCAGATATGATATCGACTCCTGTGTGAAAGAGGTATCCTCCGATCTAGGAGAACCAAGTGCTGCGTTGAACTATTAATTTTCTTTCTCTGGGTGTTAGGTGCTTGGGTAATTTTCCCACTGCTAGGCAATTCGCGACATCCATGTATCATGGTATTTTCACAGTCACAAAAAATAGGCGCTCATCGTGGAATTGGTTTTCTACTGCCACTACCTCGTCTATTCTTGGCACACATGAGAGGAAGTTTGCCACCAGATTTTCCTTTCCTGGTCGATCCTTGATTGTTATGTCAAATTCCTGCAAAAGGATTAACCATCATGTCACTCTTCCATTCATAATAGGTTTATTAGCTAAATATTTTATAGCAGAGTGATGAATATACAAAACCACAGGGTATCCTGTTATATAGTGTCTGAATTTGTTAATAGCATAGATTACAACTAGAAACTCTTTCTCGGTCACGGTGTAGCTCAACTCATCAAGAGTTAAATTTTTGCTGATGTAGTATATCACATAAGGTTTCTTATCTTCCTCTTGGCTGAGAACTGATCCAATGGCCATATCTGATATATCAGATGAAATTTGGAATGGTAAATCCCAGTTTGGGCCCCATAATACTGGGGCTGTTGATACTAGTTGTTTTAATTCTTCAAAGGTAGTGTCACATTTGTCATTCCATATAAAATTGATATTTCCTGTCAAAGCATATAATGGTGTAGCAATTTGGGATAAGTTCTTTATAAATATTCGATAATATCCAGAAAATCCCAAAAAACTATGTACCTCAATTTGAGTGCAGGGGGTAGGTATTAAGAGGATTATTTGAATTTTCGCTGGATCTACATGAACTCCAACTGCAGAGATGTAATGACCCAAGATTAGGCCTTCGGTCATCATCATGTGGCATTTCTCGTGGCTTAAGCAAAGCCTAGTAGCAATGCATCATTCCAGGACTTTCTCTAGTGTCTGTAATGCCCACTCGAAATCATCTCCATAGGGTGTAAAATCATCCATGCACACCTCGAGTCCCTCATTTATCAAGTCTACAAAGATGCTGAGTATGGATCTCTGGAATGTGGCAAGTGAATTGCACAATCCGAAAGGTAATACCATGTAAGAAAACGTCCCCCAAGGACAGGTGTAGGTAGTCTTATCTTGGTCTTCAGGGGCAATCTGGATTTGGTTGTAGCCACTGAAGTCGTCTACGAAGGAGAAGATTTTTTTTCCTGCCAATGTGTCTATAACCAGATCAATGAACGGGAGGGGAAAATGATCTTTTTTTGTTGATTTATTAAGCTCTCTATAATCGAAACATTTACACCACTTCCCATTCTTGTTAGGAACCACAACAACATTTGCTATCAGATATAGGATAGATGAAATTTACATCTAACAGTTTCTGTAGTTCGTCTTTAACAACATCCTTTAGGTGAGGGTTTAATCTTTGTTGAGATTGTCGAATGGGTCTCACATATTTTTCAATGTAGATGTGGTGCATACATAATTGGGGGTCAATCCCTTTCATATCTAGGTAATCCCAAGTGAAAGCCCCTTTGTATTTCCTAAGGAGTTGGATAAGCCTCTGCTGCTGGTCACGAGTCAGGTTTTTATTAATGTTTAGGACTTTCCCTGGTTCAATTTCAATGGGTTTGCTATTATAAATAGTGTTGTTGGTATAGTTTGGTCATTGATATCTTTTGAGGGATCTTATTCAATTTCGTTATCTAGGGCTGCTTCAATCATGTGACATTTTAGATTAGATATGACAACTGGGTGGTTAATGTAAGTGTTAATAATGTCATCTTCTATATGATTCTTAAATTCAAGAGCATTTGCTATAGTTAGTGGTTATTGAATATTTTCAGTTAAATATGTTATTGGTTGTTTCCTAGTTTTTATTATAATTAGGCTTGGCTGAGCTAGAGGATATGAAGTTAGGTTCTTCACATTACTTCCTCTTGCTATAGTCATACTGCCTGTTTGACATCTTATATAAGCATCTGTGGTCGCTAGCCAAGGTCTTCCTAATATTAGAGGATGTCCATCTAGCCAGTTTCTAGGATTAATAATCAAGAAATCTACTGGGTATTCCCAAGAATCTACAGATACCATTACATCCTATAATGTCCTTTCTAGTTTGACAATTGATTGGTCAGCAAGTTCCACCAAGGTCATAGTTGGATCTAAGGTTGTGATGCCAAGTCTCTAACAGGCTGTTGTTGTAAGAATATTAATGGCTGCCCCTAGATCGAATAATGCATTGGGAAAGGAACATCCATTTATTTATACTGTGACTATAGGGTTTCCTGGGTCCTCATATTTCACCAATGTTTCTTTGTTTGATAATAAAATCAGACAAAGTTCTGACTACGTGGAGAGTTGGTGTTACTTTTATTTTCCTCGTAGGCCTTTTGGTACACAATTACTTAATGGTTTTTGCATAGATTGGAATGTCCTGAATATCCTGGAGGAGGGGTATTTTTACACGAAGATTTTTTAATTCTCCCAGGAGATCGAAATCGGGATATTTGATTGGGCGAGGTTTAATCAATCTTTCTAGGAATGGTGGAGAAGAGGTAATAGTTTGTTCATGGCTTTTCTATTTAACTGTATTCTCCCTTTGAGGTGCTTGTTCTACAAGTAGTGGTTGTTCTATTTGTATATTTTTATCACCCTCTGACTCGATTATCCATCCAAACCTCAATTTGAGTTCATTACACTCTCTCAACTTAGTTTCTAGATCAAGTCCTTCAATAATTTGTATCAAATGGACTGGGCTGTTGTTAGGATTTGGGTTGGGCTGGGCTAGGAGTTGTGGTCGTAAATTGGGTTGAGGATTCTGCTACAACGTATAAGGTGCTGTTGAGGCAGGGGGATTGTTCCTGCTGGCTGGTTTGTAGGTCTTTATCAGCTTGATTGCCAGTTTTGGTTTTGTGAAGTGGACAAGGGCCATTGAGATCGATATGGATTGTTCTGTCAGAATGGTGGAAAGTAAGAGGAAATTGGCCAACTATTGTTTTGATTTCACTGATTGGACCAAGGTGGCATAGAAAATGCTTGTGGTGACCAATTAGGAAAAGGTGGCCGGTTCTACCATGTAGCTCCTGTGTATTGCTGAAAATTATATTGTGATGGCTAAAAAAATGAAGATGGGTTGGTAGGTATACCTGTTTGTCGTGCTTGTCATTGGTGACACTGATTTAACAGGTAGACTGGTTCCATTTCTTCCTCTACCTCTTTGAAGACCGCTTTTAATCTCGGGAGTGATGGGAAATTTTATGTGGCATGTTCTTTAGCGCATATGGCACAGGTCTGTACCATATCCATTAGACATTCTTTATGACTATGTTTCTTCCTACATCGAGGGAAAAAAATAACCAGTTTCTGTTTTGATTCAGCCTGATTTTGCTTGGCTTGCATGATGTCTAATTGTGTTGTCAAGGTTCCCAGGATATCCGTTTTGAAATCTTCTAGAAGGTTTCCGATTTTAGTACGAGTAATGATTCCGCCAGAGATTTTGCTGTCCCTAGTGATCATATTGCGTTCTGTTGGTTTCAGTCTTGTACTACCCCTCGAGCACCTGATACATAAATCAATAATGTTAGGATAGTCTTCTTGATAGATATCACCTTTACCCATAATATTTAATGTCTCTATCTATTGGTCTTTCATCCCGTTAATCAGCATGGTTTTTAGCACATTATCAAGCAGAGGCAGATTTGCGTAGGGGAGACCTTTGGAGGTTATATTGGAAATGCTCCACATACTCTTCCAAAGTTTCACTAGGTCTTGCTACTATTTGGAATATCTCATATTTTAGTTCTCTAGATCTGCAATAATCCTAATATTTTTTAAGGAAATAAGTTTTCATTTGGTCCCAATCATTTATGGTGCCCCCACTCAGTCCCATAAACCAACGTAGGGATGCTCCCTTTAAAGTGGAGGGAAACAACTTGAGATTTTGGGGATCGGTGGTGTCATCGTAACCCCGACATAGGACGTCAAATTCAAACAGGAACGCATCCGAATCTTTTGAAGTGAGTCCATGAAAGGTGAGAATATTTTGTAGAGGGATAGCTTTCATGGGTGCTTTGACAGTTGTGTCAACAAGAGGATATTGTAATGTGGAAGTCTGGGGTGCTTGTGGATTATTGGCCATTTGATCAAAGATATGGCAGTACCCTTCGACGATCTTTGGAGCTAGAGAGTTATCCCTACGATGTTTAGAAGAGTTGGGAATGATCCTAACAATACTCTCTTAATCTAAGACACTGGGCGTCCTCTGCTCAGTTACTACCTGAGGGGATCTTGGTTCCTCTGTTTCTCCTCCTCCTTCACGAATGTTGCAAGAATTCCCTTCTTGTGAGGGAATTGGTTGCAAATTTTAAATGTCTTGAAAACTCTACTTAGTCCCTTCAATTTTACTGTGGATCTCAGCATAGGCTACAGACAGTGAGCCTGTGGCCCGAAGGGAGATAGTAGGTTGTATGGAAGCAACGGTTTGGGGACCTACTGATGGTTGAGATTCAACTTTTCTTAAGATGTCATCGATAAAAGTTGATCGTCCAAGGGTCACTGGTCCCTTAGATTTTTTTAGGTTTGGGAAGTGGAATTGTATTGTTTTCTGGTCTTTTCTTCTTAGCCATTCATGCAAAAATTCAAATGTTTATTTCTACCTTAAATTCCTAGCAATTCTGCTGGAAAGTGGGTGTGGGAGCAGGCATTTTAATTGCTCCGTATGTAGGTTCTTACCTTTCATTTTTAATACTCAGTTCTCTCTCAACTAAAAAACATCAAACACCTACTTCAATTTTCTATAATTGTGCTAAAAAGTGGGTGGAGAAGCAAGCACTTTACTTGCTCGTTACGTAGGTTCTTACCTTCCGTTTTCAATACCCAATTCTTTCCCACCAACAATTATCAAATATACATCACTCTTTGTAAAATGGTGAAACTCTCCCTGGAAACAATGCCAAAATGTTGGCTAATACAAGGTGTCTTTTAAAACTCATAATTACCCCACATTAATCATCAACCTGGGCAAGTCCTTTTATTCCAAGAGTGTACACAATATGTGCATGCTATGAATCCAGAGAGTAATGTTTCTTAAAATGAAGTATAAACCTTTGATACAAGAGTAAACAGATGCATTTATAAAACTCAACTTGCAATTATTAAAGGAAATATGACATCTAAGCTTCAAGACTCAATCCTCTATTGAAATCGTAATCAAATCTCACACAAGCAATTCAATTAACAATATCATCAGCTGAGAGCATAGTAGCAATAACCAATCTCTTCTTAGCCGATTCAATCTAGATCATAATCAATCTCTACAAAGCAATCCAAATGGAAATGATATCAATGTGAGAGTTCAATAGTAATAACCAAACTCTTATAGCTGATTAAATCAATACAATTCACTATCTAAGTAATTTAATCTGCAATAAGCGTAAATCGACTCAAATGACAGTGTTGTAAAAATATAAATAAAATATACTACTTCAATACATGAAAGCGGTAAATAATGAATAGGATAAACTCACAGAAAATGGGAAAATTATCAAACCAAGCAAACTTGCGACAATTAGAAATATATAACACAAGGAAGTAGTTTAATCCACCAGAGGTTGGGCCCTTAGCCACTAGTGAACATTGCTGAGCTACTTCAGAGAATACGAATGAACACCAAATTTGATTATATATTAATCATTGAACTTAAGTAGCATTACAACACGGTTACATTCTCCAACAGCACGAGTCTGTGAATTAAAATACAAATGAGATCCCTCAGGATCTTTCGATCTTGAGGGATTCGCAACTGGATGCTATCTTTAGACACCCTTCCTATTTAGCACTGATCCTCCTGATTCGTCCTCCGACTTGTCCGCAATTGAGGCGTTCCATTCTTCGTTTGTTGGTTTATGTTGTTTTGACGCTAGGGAACAACAACTATTCCTTTCGTTGTTTTTCTGCTTAAAGAGGAGTAAAAGTTAATTATGATGGCTAAATCTTAATTGAAAACAATTCATCCATTTCTTATCATAATCCATCAATATGTTAGTGTATTAAGATATGAAAGAGATAAGAAAAGAGGAAAAAGGTGATGGAATTAAGAATAAATACACACCCATTTCGTAACTCAACACCCCCAAGGCCTCCCTTTCTTCTATGGTGTGCATGATCATCTTATTATGCTGATACCAAGTAGTATATTTATCTCCTATTCAAAGAAAGTTTCTAGATCTAATTGTCATGTTAAAACTAGCTTTCTTGAATTGGATGCAGGGAAAATTTTAAGGGCTAATATTCACAAAGGGGATAACTTTGCATTCTTTTTCCAAAAAGAAGATTTGCTAATTTCCATATTTTCTAAAAACAATTTGCCCAAATTTTATAGGATAAAATTGTTTTATTTTAAAAATCACTAAAATTTTATAGAGACTATATAAAATCATTTGAAATTTGAATATTTTACAAAAATATCACTAAACATTTTATAGTTTGCATACTAGGGACTAGGAAGATTTACCTAGGTGTATAAACTTTAATTTAAATTTGCATCCTTCAAATTTTACTTGATTAAGGTTTTCATTGACAAAAGAGAGAGTCGTCTCTTCTAGTGCACTATCAAGGAGGTTCTAATACAAAGGAAGGATACATAACCCATGGATGCCACATGGGAACTAGAACTAGGATAATGTTGTTTTTTAAGTGGGGGAGGGGGGGAGGGAGCATGTTAGGGTCCTAACCTCCCTAATCCCTTGAGTAGAGAGATTTGTTCCTATGTATATGATGTATGGAGGTCGCCTCTAGTAAGTGAAGCCTATGTAATAATGTAAAAAAAATAAATGGAAGAAGGCTTACGAGAAGGTTCCACCTACTAGAAAGTTCCTTCACTAGAGTGTTCCTAAGAGGTAGAAAGTATTATATAAATATGTAGAAGCAATATAAAATACATCTTGTGAAGTTATTTGTGACTGGAGCTCTACTTAATTATAGGTTGGCCCCTTGAAGAGGCACATGAACATTGCTTCCAATATTAAAGGTATACCATTGTAGTGATATTTTAGTTCTTTATTTGTTTATTGTGGTTGCAATCTATCTTTTTAGTAAACTCTAGGTAACATTTATTATTTTTACTAATAAAGATCACCACATGTTAAGGCTATGTTTGGTAAAGGTGATAAGTTTAACAATGAAAAACAATTAGAGCTATCAGTAGCACCACTTTATATACAAGATATCAATTTTAGTGTTTTTGACTAAAACAGATAGGTTTTAAGGCCAAAATTATCACTTTCAAGTCACATTTCTCATTGAACCAATAACTATATTTAACTCCTTACTCTTGTTCTTATATTATTTTGCTCCATGATTTTTCAACTTATTTTTATCCAACAAACACCTTTCATTAGAGAATTTTTGAGGTCTAAAATGGGCCTCAAAACAAAAATGTACAACCAAAATCAACTTTATTAGAACTAGTAGGATTCAAGATGACGATGTCAACCATGGGGGATGATTCACCATTTTTGGAGTAAAAAGGTAAAAAGATAAAAAATAAATAAATAAAAATACTATTTTTTTCAACTCGTATTTTCAACTTATCTCCATATAGTTTTACTCATATTTCGAGTGGGATCACCTCTTGGATGCATAATTTAATTGCTCATCTAAGGAGTACCCATGTCACATACTTTCAATGAACCCTGCTACATGAAAAATAAGAAATACTTGAAAAAGGTGATTACAAACACGTTTTTTCATGTGTTTCTCATTTTTCATGTAGTAAGGTCCATCAAAAGTTTGAAACATGGGTACTCCTTCTATGAGGAATTAAATTTTGCATCCAATGAGTGCCCCTACTTAAAATTTGAGTAAAACTGTAGGGAGATAAGTTGAAAATACAATTTGAAAAAGTAGTTTTTTTTTTTTTTCCCTCTAAAATTTGATGATGTAATCTAATCTTATTTTGTTATTTCCACTATTATTTTATAATATAATTTAGGAGGTCCATTTTAGACCTAAAAATGTCTCTAATTCTTATTATATACCAAAATCTTCAAAATGTTTATTACACTATTGATGCCATAGTTTGGTCCTCTGCTTTTGCTCACTAGGGAATCATAATTAAATAACTTGGTTACATTTTGTTGGGGCATGCTATAGAAATATACCAATGATTAAGGAATGAACCTCTCTTTTATTTCCTTCTTGATTACAATGCATTTAAAGTGCGAAGAAAATGTATCATTTAAATAGTTTAAACTGGGAAAAGGAACTGACTTAAGTGAAGAATGGGGGTGATGAAACCATGTCAACCTTCATGAAATTCTCCCCTTATTCATATTTCTAAATAGAAAGAAAATGAAATATGAATTGCATAGACTATTAGTAACCCTAGAAGATTTATTTAAGACAAAATTATTTACCAATTGTACTAAATCCCACAACTTCCGTAAACAACATAATTTACTTCTGTCTAAACAAATTTTATTGATAATATAATTAACTTAACTTATTGTAAAGCCACTTAATTTGAATTAAGAAACATTATGTTTTCTCATAATTCAATTAAATGATAGTTTAAAGTGTATCTTATGTTAAGAAAATGGTAGCTAGAGTAGCAAAGTAAAAATTCATAAAATGATGACTAATTACAATAGATCCAAGTAAGGTTAAGTATGAGATAGACACGGGAAATTCATTTAAACTCCAAATCCACCATGCATCCACATGATCAAATCCCTTGATATTGAAACTTCTCCTTAACTTTTTTTAGTATTAAAATCATTTTCACCTTGAGGGATTTGATCCCTCTTCCCATAATAGATCCAAAATTGAGATAGAATCTCTCTTATCTTTGCTAAGTGTCAATTCCATGTTAAGCATGGAATAAATGACACATCTCCTTCATATTGAAATGCAAAAAGTACATATTCTTAAAATAAATATTTTTTACTTTCAATTTTCTCTCTATATTTATCGTATAAAATAGTTATATAAATATTAAATTATTTTTATTTATAATATATTGAAATATTTTTTATTATAATGTCTTTTAAATATTACATGTCAATTATGTTAAATATAAATAAATTACAAGTTAATGTTTTTTTATGATAATACCTAAAATAGAAAATATCATACTTAAAACATAAACAGACACTTAGTGTAGTTATTTTCTGATTAATATATATATATATATATAATATATATATTATATATATATATATATATATATATATATATAATATCATAGAGTTAGATATCACTTGTAGGTATATAACAACTTATTTTATTATTATTTTTTCGAGACAGAAAAAAAAAAACTATCCTTTATAAGTCAAAATGTAGTTACATTTGCATGGATATGTTTCTCTCCTTAGCCACATGTGTATCAAGAAATGTATGTTGATGGTAATTACATATAATCTATAATTCTATATGGCACATTAATAAGCTACAAACCAATCTCTTCACTGGCTCTGAATGACAACGAGAAAACTTACAAACAAAAACAAATATAGCATATGTGTTTGTATTTGTCTGATGAAAAACATTAACCTAAACCAAATCACCCTTTCTATGAAAAGGATGAAATGTACCAGGGAAAAAACAAAAATCTTGTTCAAAATGGCAGAGACAAGTACCCTAAGATTTTAAAGCTCCCATATATGGTTGAAGAACCATTTTCGATGATAGTGTAACAAATCTCACACAACATAGTGTTGATCCCACGCTGGGAGAGGAGGTCAACCACCTGATTTTTCTTCATATATATATCTGTGAAGGAAATTTTCTAAAAAGATGAGGATGTAAGTATATCTTTTGTATCCAATAAATTAATGATGGAGTCCCAAAATATGTAATGGACATGGCCCATTCTATGATCGTTTTAGAGTCACAATAAACCTCCATATCCTTTATGTCCATCAATTTAGCACATAGTAGAAGGCCCCATGGAGCTAATAGTTCAACTCTATTATTTGTGCCTCAACCCCATGCCAGTGGATATTTTAATTTAGTACCTATCTCAAGACTACATATGCCCCACATGCACAAATTCCTAAAGAAAATGCCCCATCAGAAAAGCCCACAGGCCCTGTTTTCTGATCTATCTATTACTAAATTTTCTCCTTTGAATCCTTGGCACCCATGGCCCATATTTATAGAAGAAATACATTAAGGCTTATATTGCGTAACTTTGGGTTTCTTTGATTGAAACTATTAGCATTTCAACCCTTCCACGGGCCCTAGAAAATAAAAAAAAGGGTCACATTTGTGAAGTGCTTTTTTTCGTCAGTCCACCAAGAGGTGCAATTGACCACATAACACCTATCCCATATAACATTAATCTTCATAATATGGAGAACCTTTTTCCAAACAAAGAACGCAAAGGGACAATTGAGCAACAGATGGTTCACTTCTTCTTTCTCCCTGTCGCATAGAGGGAAAATCCCAGGGCCATGGAAACCCCTTCTAAGGAGATTCTCCCATGTCAAGACCATATTATGTAGAAACAATCACATAAAGCATACCAGTTTCAAAGGTACAACCCATCTCCATGCACAAGAGAACCAGGGAAGAAAATTCGTTGCATTCCTCCCCTGTGAGATGAGTAAATAAATCTCCTTAATAGATAGCTCCCTTTCAACAATTTTACCTTGCCACAAGAGTGAATCTTCTTTCCCAGTAAAAGAAATACCCGCTTGGCACAATCCCTCTTTGTAAGTATTCCACTCTGCAACCATAGCCTCTAGAATCTCTAGATCTCTTTCCTCCTTCCATATGTTTGTGCTAAAAACTAAGCTCCAATCTTTGCATATCTGATATAAATATTTGATTCCTTTTTTATGAAGGAATACAACAATGGGGACCGAAAGTAAATGTAGACCTTCCATATCTTTGGTCGAGTCTAACCTAATTTCAATCATATCTCCCTTACCTACCTCACATCTAAGATTACCTACTAGCCAGTGTTCATGCTTCATCAGGCTTCTCCAAATGTATGCGGCTTCCTTCTTATTCATCGCCCCCAATTTTATTCATGTTCCAAACTGATCGTTATTGAGGTATTTTTCTTTTATGATTTTTTTCCACAATCTGGTCCCTTTGTAAGCTCTTCATAAGTTCTTAATTAGTATTGAAATATTAAATCTTTCATTATTTCTAATGCCTCATCCCCCCTCATCCTCCAACCAAGATAATAAATCAATTCGAGGAAAATGATATTTCTATCTTGTTACTGCCCGCCCAGAGAAAATTTGCTATAATTACATCTATCTTTCTAATTATTTATTTTGGTAAGCTGAAGAGGTGCATCAAATAGAATGATATGCCTTTTAATACTAAATTTATCATGACAAGTCTGCCTCCCATTAACAACCATCTATGTTCCCATCTATTTACTTTTTTTTCAAATGTATTCAATAGCCAATCCTAGTCCCATTCTTGATTCTCATATTTATTTGGTTTCAAAGAGAAACCCAAGTATCTAAAACCACCTTCCAGCTTATTCTGCTTCACCCCAAATAACTCAACAATATTTTTGACACCGCCTCTTCTGTCTTGTCGGTAATCAAATATGATTTTTCTTGGTTTAGAAGGAGGCCTAATGCTTCCCCAAAGTGTATAAGAATATTATGAAAATCCCTCCATTCATTAATATTGGCCTCAGCTAATAATAACACATCGTCGATGAACATGAGGTGGGTAATTCTAGAAAACCTTGTCACTCTGCAGCTCACAATGATGCCCAAGAACCTCACCTCTCTAATACCCATGCTAAGGCCATCAATAACCGACAGGAATAGAAGCAAAGATAATGCACATCCTTGTCATAGGTCTCTAGAAATCATGAAACAAATAGAGGGGAGACCGTTAATAATGATTGCCATGTTCATTAATGTAATACATGCCAAGATCTAGTCTATAAAACCATGAACAAATCCAATCTTATGCAGGATCAGCCTTAGGAATTCCCTATATACACAGTCATAAGATTTAGTCAAATCGATATTTAATAGGCATGAGTATAGATGACAAGATTTGATGGAATGAATGCACTTCTGGGATATAGCCACCACATCTTGTATCTGTCTATGTTCTAAGAAACCAAACTACTCCTGAGTAATGTAACTTGCCATCACCTTCTTGATTTTGTTTGCAATTATTTTGGATACTATTTTATATACATAATCACATAGTGAGATTGATGAATAGTCCGAGAAACATTCTAGATTATACTTTTTGGGAATGAGGGGCAAAAAGGTCACATTGATAGACCTTGATATGGACCCCTTACACTTGGTTTCTTTTGTCATTTCCAACAATTATAATACCAATAGATACTTAAAATGTATAAATAAAATGGATGACCAACCATCCAAGTCGAGGATTTTATCTTTAGGCAAACTTTTCACTACCCAAATCAGTGCATCCCATGAAATCAACCTCTCCAATATAGAACACGCCTCAGGGTTTACCATGTTGGGAAATAAATTAACGAAATCCCTCTAATTTGTCTAATTGACATTTTATTTTGCTATGTATTTATTATTGAAGAAACCCACTGCCACTGAAAATATATCCTATTTTTTAGTGATAGTGTTGCCTAATCCATCCTTGATATGCCAAATAGTGTTATCCTATTTCCTCTTCGATGCAAAATTATGAAAGAAACGAGTGTTCCTGTCACCCTATCCCACCCATAATGCCCAACTCTTTAACGTCCACTCCTCTTGTCTTGGTTTTGCAATATCTTATTCCTCTGTTTTTCTAACCAATAGGTCGTTGGAGATAAATTCTTTCAAGAGTTCCTTTTTTCTCCTTCTAATCCATGACTTAACTACAACCTTTAGCCTTTTTAATTTGAATGATAATGCCTGCATGTTGGATTTATGGGTAATGCCACACGAATCGAGTCACAAACCCATACCATATCATTAAAGGATGGATCTTGTAGTTAAGTCTGGTTAAATTTTAAAGGATATTATTGAAATGTATATTCCCTTTTCCATTCCAAGAAAATGGGGTTGTGATTTGATATTTAAGAGTTTAGAGTCCAAGATGAAAGGTTTCTTAATCTATCGATCAGGTTTGATTGGACTAAAAACATGTCCAATCTCTTGGGGATTCCCTTCTCGTCAAACCTACCATTATGCCATGTAGGCCTACGTGGGTTCAGGATTATGTCTTTCAGTAATTTGATAGTGAATTAATACTTGAAAAAACCTTCCAAACAATCCATTTTTCGCTTAGGTCCGCATACCTTGCCAACATCCAATGCCATGTTCATGTCGCCAGCCAAGATCAAGGAAGGGAGATCTAATATGCCACTATCATTCAGGCGTTCCCAAATAGATCTCTATTTCCAATATAGAGCATAGATATTCAAAATGCGAATTCAATGAATGGATCCTCTGAAATGTATCATCAATATGATCCTCTGAAATGTGTCATCAACATTGCTGCTAGGACTCCTGAAAGACCCGTTGAAAAAATCCCACAAACATCTCATTCTGGGCAAATTTGTTGAAAAAGAAACAAAAAAATCCTAATTTAATTTTGTCCTTGAATTAAATTAGGAATTAAATTGTAATTACACATCTCATGACAACTTGTAATAATTAGCTAAGTTAATTTGACTTAGTTGGCTCAGTGAATTCGATTTGAGGGTCTAACTTGAGTCATGTACAATGTCTCTTACATTATATGAGCCCTCGTTGAGTTGATTTTTAATTGTAATTAATTAATTCAATTTAACTGAGTTAAAGTCACTTAAACTAGATCCAACCGATGGAGGAACTAATAGGAGGTCAGACTGTGGGATGCTTCTTCATCCGTTGAACTAGTTAACTAATGATTCACTCATGAATAACTCATGCATGTCAGATATGAGAGTTTCCCAGTGGATATTGGAGTTCAAGACAATGTACCACCAATTATATAATCATCTGAATTTCACAAGTGGTGCATGCAATAAGATGAAGGCCTATGAGGATTGCACAATTCATAATCGTGGAATTTCGCAGTTAAATATGGGCTAATTCCTAAGGGAACTGCGCAAGGAAATAGAGCTTCGCAAACAACAAAATTGGATAAGTATTGGCTTTATCTTGTCTAGGAAGTAGTGAGATAGATAGAGATAGTGCAGAGATTGTGCGGGTTTCAGAAAAGCATTGTAATCTTCTCATATTTTCTGATTAATGCAATATACTAATAACAGGGGTTTTTAGTTGTGTCTTTCCCTAGGAAATAATTATATTATGTTGCGATTAAATTATTTCTCTTGTATGCTTCGTGATTTCATCGATCATTTATTGTTTCCGCTGATGAGTAGAGTAGATTCAAGTTAATTGTTTTAGCATATTACAATATGTAGTCTGAATATACAAGGAATTTATACATGGTATCAGAGATGAAATCACTATTGAAGAGGAGAATATGAGTTTGTCTTTTGCAAGAGAAATCGAATTTGTAGTATCATACTTCAGAGCCACTAGGATGTCATTCTACAAATTAAGACTTGAATATGCCCTTGAAGGTAGTTCAAACTATATTTCTTGGAAAGATAGGATGGAGGCAGTGTTGGAAGGCAACAAGATTAATAAATTCATAGACAAATATATTCCTAAGCCAGCTGATGCTCAATATTTGGCAGAGTGGAGAAAATGTGTGGCAAAGATGAGAAGGATTATCCTAGAAGAGTTATCCTATAAGGATTTCGAGATCATATTGTATCGAACCTCCACAGTAAGGAAACTCCATTTGCAATGTGGAAGGCCTTGATAGACCCATTTCAAAATAACAGTGACCATAGGAAGTTGGCATTGAAGGACAAGATAAAAAAGATCAAGATGCAGAAGGGCGAACCAATACCGAAGTACTTGACCAAGTTCACCCAATGTCGGGATGAGCATGGAAGTGTCAGTGTTACGGTTGTTGAAGATGATCTCGTGAGCCTAGAACTTCTAGGCCTTCCCAAGAGTTGACACAACTACTAGGACATAGTTAATGGGAGGGAGAAGCTACCAGAGTGGGAGCGATTGTGGTCCAACTTGGTACAAGAAGAGATTTGGTGGAACACCAAAGATGGATCCTCATCCAAGCATGATGATGAGGAGAAATGTGCGTTATCTGGAAAGGAGAAGAAAGGGAAGGGGAAGTCATCCCATTCCAAATCAGATTCTAGTCAAGGTGGTAAGAAGATGGACATGTCGAAGATTAAATGTTTTCACTGTCACGAGCTAGGACACTATGCCACAAGTGTCTAAGAAGGCCGGTAAGACCCTCAGGAGGAGAAGATGAAACTCTTGCTTCACATTTTGAGTTATATTTCACCCTCATCGCTTGCATGGTGACATCGATGATGTATAGTGTGTGGTACTTGGATAATGGAGCCTCATTCCATATGACCAGTAAAAAGAGTTCTTCAGTGACTTGGAGGAGAAGGACCTACATATGCACATCGAGATGGGAGATGATGGGAGGTATAGTGTGACTGAGATTGGTATTGTTACCTTTTAGAGGGAGTTTGGCTCCTCTCACATTAAAAGTTGTCATGTATGTTATGGGTTTGAAGAAGAATTTGGTTTCATTTGCCATGTTGGAGGACTATGTCTACGATGTGATATTTAGTAAGGGAAAGGATTTCCTTCGTCACATATCCTTAGGAAAGGTAAAACAGATTGAGGTTAAAGTGAAGAATCTCTACAAATTGGATGTAGAAGACTGCGCTTCTTTGACCACAAAAGCAAGGAAGGTGCAAAGCCAAGACATTCGTGAGTTGCGGCATAGAATATTGGGTCACTTACACCACAAAGTTTTGAAGATCATGCAATTTTTTTTTACAGTAATTCCCAAGGGTACACTTGAGCAGAGAGACACATGCAAAGTGTGTACATGCAGGAAATACACCAAAGATTCCTTTCATGATAAATAAATTCGAGTGTAACCGATCCTTGATAGAGTTCACTCAGATTTGTGTGAACTTCATTCTCGACAAAATCCAAGGACAAGCATAGGTATTATGCAATATTTATTAATTATTTTTCTCGTAAGTGCTAGATTTTAATCATCAAGAAAAAATATTAGACATTCGCTAAATTTTGTGAATTCAAAACACTTGTCAAGAAAGATACTGGTAGGAAAGTCAAAGCTCTCAGAAGGGATAACAGTGGAGAATCTGTGTTGAATGAATTAAAAAGCTTCTATGCATAGAAGGAATTTGGCAGGAGTTAATAACACCCCATAACCCACAACATATTGGAGTGGATGAAACAAATAACATAACTATTTGGGAGTTACACGAGCGATGTTACATGATCAGGGACTATTATTGCACTTGTGGGTTAAAGCATGCAAAACAACTATTTATTTGCAGAACAAAATCCCTCATCGAATTCTCAAGATGAGTACACCAGAAGAAGATTTTTCAGGTAAGAAACCAGATGTGGCACACTTCAAAATATTTGGTTCATCAGTCTACTGTCATGTTACCAAGGATGAATGGAAAAAGCTAGAGCCAACAGGTGAGTTGGGAATATTTGTGGGGTACAATGATACACCTCACAACTATCGGTTGTACCTACCATCCAACAAGACGACAATAGTTCATAGAGATGTGAAGTTATATCGAGAGAAGGACATGCTACGTTCCCTTGAGAAGGAGCTCCAGTTACATGCAGATGAGGAGCTTTTAGTTCCAAAGTAGGAACCTCAGGATGATATGGAGCAGCCACATGCAGAGGAGAAGAGAGTAGAAGAACCCACTCATGCAGAGACATCAAAATATGGAAGGAAGAAAACAAGAGAGGCTGACAGATTGATGCATGATGTTAGAGAGAATGTGGGAACACCCACATCACAATGCAGATAGAGGAGGTCACTAGATTGGTAAACTAGCTACATGGCCCATACGAGTGAGAGTGTAGAGGTTGAGCCATCCTCATTCGAGGAAGAAGTGTAGAAACCTGTATGGTTTGTTGCCATGGTTGAGAAGTATGACTCCATTATAAAAAACAATATTTGGGAAGTGGTTCCAAGACCACAAGACAAGTCAATGGTGAGCTCTAGATGGATTTACAAGGTAAAGCAAGCATCAGATGGGAGTGTGGAGAAACACAAGGCCATATTTGTGGCCAAAGGGTTCTATCAGGTGGAGGGAATTGATTACGATGAGACATTTTCTCTATTAGAAAGGTACTCTTCAATTATATCTATTCTAGCACTACCAGGGTAGATGGGATGGAAGATACATTAGATGGATGTGAAGACAACATTCATCAATGGTATGATTGAGGAAGAGGTGTATATTGAGTATCCTAAAGTATTTTAGACCTTTAACTGAGAGTCGCATGTGTGTAGACTCAAGCGAGTGTTGTATAGACTAAAACAAGCATCTCGTGCTTGGCACACCATAATTGATATCTATTTCACCGGGTAGGGCTTCACCAAAAATGAAGCAGATGCGAACCTTTACCATATTGTGGTTGAAGGAAAATTGTTGATTATAGTATTATATGTAAATGATTTGATTCTAACAGGTGATGAGAAGATGATAAAATCTTGAAAAGAGGATCTTACAAGAGAATTCGAGATGAAGGAGCTGGGGATTATGCATTAATTTCTTGGTATGGATGTATGCCAAGGAGATGAGGAATTGTTTGTCTCTCAGGAAAGTATGTCAATGAGATACTAAAGAAGTTCCACATGGAGAGAAACAAACCCATAAAGGCTCCTTTAACAGGTAATTGGAGGAAGGAAGATGGTACTTCAGGTGAAGTAGTGGAGGCTACTAATTATAGACATCTTGTGGGTTCACTTATGTATTTGGTGAACACATGACTGATATGTGTTTTGCAGTACACCAACTTAGTTAAGCCATGGTTAAGCCAACTAAAATTGATTGGAGGGAATCTAAACATGTGTTGAGATACCTCAGAGGCACCACCCAATTTGGTCTTTGGTATAGATAGACAGATGGAGTGAAGCTTCAAGGCTTCACATATGCAGATTGGGCAGGGATTCCATTCGACAAGAATAACACGTCAAGGGGAATCTTTAGTATTGGGTCAACAATTTTTTCTTGTTACAATAAGAAGAAGAGATCGGTTGCACTAAGTTCAGCGGAAGCATAATACATGGTTGTTAGTCAAGCAACTTGTGAGGTTGTTTGGAATCAGGAAGATCCTTATTGGGTTATTTTGTTAGCAGATGGATCCTACAATGATTTACTATTACAATACGAGTTGTATCAAAATATCCGAGAATCTAAGTTTTCATGATCGGTCAAAGCATATTGACATCTGGTATCACCATATACGATATTGTGTGTAGAGGAGAATCATGTTGCTGGAGTACATTCCTACATAGGAGAAAGATGCAGATATTTTGAAAAAAGAATTGTCAAGATGCAAATTTGAATTTCAGAGAGATAGGGTTGGGGTAAAAGATAATCCCTTTCTTGTTAAGAGGGAGTGTTGAAAACGCAACAACAAAATCCTAATTTAATTTTTCCCTTGTATTAAATTAGGAATTAAAATGTAATTCCACATCTCATGACAACTTGTAATAGTTAACTAAGTTAATTTGACTTAATTGGGTGAGTCAAATTGAGTTGAGGGTCTAACTTGAGTCATGTAGAGTGTCTCCTACATTATAGGATCCCTGATTGAGTTTATTTTGAGTTGTAATTAATTAATTCAGTTTAACTGAGTTAAAGTTAGTTAAACTAGTCCAATTGATTGAGGAACTAGTAGGAGGTCAGACAGTGGGGTGTTGCTTCATGTGTTGAACCAATTTACTGATGATTCACTCATGAATAACTCATGCATGTTATATCTGAGAGTTACCAAGCTGATATTGGAGTTCAAAGACAATGTACTATCAGTTTCATAATCATCCGAATTATACAAGCGGTGCATGAAATCAGAGGAAGGCCTATGAGTATTGCACAATTCATAATTGTGGAATCTCCCAATTAAATATGGGATAATTCCCAAGGGAACTGCGCAAGGAAATAAGAGTTTTCCAGGTAGCAGAATTGGCTTGAGCTTGTTTGGCAAGCAGTGAGATAGATAGATATAGTGTAGAGGTTGCTTGGGTTTGAGAAAATCATTGTAATCTTCTCATATTTTTTGATTAATGCAATATACAAATAGGAGGGGTTTTTAGGTGTGTTTTTCCCTGAGAAATAATTGTGTTAGGTGTGATTGAATTCTTTCTCTTATATGATTCATGATTTCATCGATCGTTTATTGTTTCCATTGATGAGTAGAGTAGATTCAAGTCAATTGTTTTAGCATATTATAATATGCTATTTGAAACTACAAGGAATTTGTACAAAATTAAGGATAAAAAATCCATGACTTTCTCTTTTTCTACCATAGTATCTTGAACTAGTACAACAAAAGGTTTATTTAGATTGATGATGTTCCCTAAGGATCTCCTTTTATGGGCCAACCCTAGGCCCGTGATGTTGATAGGCATCATAATCATAAGGGATGCATATCTACGGGTAAATGTTCTCTAAGGACCCACAAATCATCATCTTCCACAAAGATGTTGGAACCAAAATTAGGAAAGGGGATCGATGAGGATGTTTAAGCTTAGGCCATATCACTCATTAACATTGATTTAAGTTTAGAGGAAACCTTAGTACAAAGTGACAACTTCTTATATTCAAAGGCCTTCTTTTTCCTAGTCGTTATATTCTTCTTTGAATTAGGACTCGCCAATATTTCTGCTTCATCGATTTTTTTTTTTTTTTTTTATGGTTAGTGGAGCCATACCCACCAACGCATCATAGGAAAAATATTCTAGGTCCAAATCCTCTATGATCGATGAAGTTGGAAGACCTTTGAATGACCCAAATATAAGATGAGAGTCCTCACATGCCAACTACTTGATGCCCTTAATGTCCCGATGTTGATGCCGATATGAAGGAGAAAACAAGTTGGGAATTGATGCAGGGATGATAAATGGGGGAGGGAAAAAAATATCTCGAGAAGAGGGCTCTCTAGCTTCATCCAGAGTACACAAGAAGGGGGAAAATACTGGGGATAGAGGATGCAAATGGAATAGTGTCGATAAAGAGTGATCATCAGGTGTCAACACTAGTAATTTTGGGTCCATCAACGATCATACCTGGGGTCCTGACAAAACCACCTCCTTGATGTGTGCATGCATGGGAAAATCCCTCACTTTCCTTATGACGATTCATCCTCCTCCTACCACCCACGAACCGATAGGGGCAAGTAGCAATTAGATGGCTGGTCGAATGACAACCTAAGAATTGGCTGGAAAAATGATAATTTCCCCCATAAAATGTCCATCTAATCTAAAAACCCACTAGTAAATTCAACCTCAAGCAATACCCAGGAAATCCTCTTGTCTAAAGCCCCTAGGATGCTCTGCTCTAGGAAAAAAAATAACCGATCTTGTTAGCAATCTCCTTGATTGTTGGTATGGACCAGAGTTTTAGCGAAAGCCCCAAAAGATTCACCCAAAGGAGTTTTTGCAATGGAATCTCTTTAAGAGGATCAACACCCACCGTCCACTTCTGTAAAGTGAGGAACCCTTTCCTCATCCAATCTTCTATGCATCTTCTAATTTCAAGAATTGGAAACTGAACCAACCATTGAAAAAGATACTAACCCTTGGCCTATAGCCCAATAAAGAGGACCAATGATTTCTAACCTATGACTTAATTTGTTGGCCAAACATCTAGGAGAACTCCTGTCATCCTCAAAGAACCCTCTGTTTCCCTTTCCACTCAGTCCCAATAATCATCCACCCCCAAAATGAGTCTATGTATTTGATCACTCAATTTAATTAGCTTCTTCTTCTTCTTCCTCTCGGTGGAGACTAGATGTTTTAGAATAGAAAGCCCCTGTTTATTATCGACATTAGAAAAAACACCCACAAAAACTCCATCATCATCGACCGACTGTACAAACAACTCAACTCAATGGTCCGCCCTAAATCACACGTTGTTCTCTACATCCATGGTCACCTCAATAAGTTTCTCCAAATCTATAGAGAGATCATAGATGGTATCCATATTAGACATCCTCTATATGAAAAAGAATAACCACAAATCCCTGATCCCAGAGATGGAGAAACCGATCTGAATGGACTGCTAAATCACAAAAATAACCAAAAAACACCAATAAAAAGAAGGGAAGAAGCACCCTCCAAAAGGAAATGAAGACACAACACCAACACCACAACCAATGGTTAGCTTTCTACCATTGCCTCTAGATTTCAATTGACACACATAACACAACGACACCCAAACCAATAGGCACGTAGTCCATAGTGATCACCAATAAAGCCACCAAGAGAGACAACTGTAGGAGAAGTTCGAAAGGGACAAAACTCAACCCAGAATATAAAAACCCAATAGAATATATACATGTGGGCATCATAACAAAGAGACTAAGGGGTATATCGACTACCAATACTGACCTGCCTAGCACATCCCTTCCAACATGACCAAGTACATGTGGCATAAAGGCAAAGTGACAAGGATACAAGCCAACCCAAGGATGAAAAATATTCACATCAATGTGAAAATATCTCCCTGATAAACATATATAGTCCCATAAAAAGAAAATCCAATGATATAAATATACAATAATTCCTCCACCAACCCGATATAGGTGGAAATTTAAAGTTAAAATATCACCAATCCCCGCTACAATCATAACTGTCTCTTAACCTAAGAGATGAAGTGGACCACCAACCCTAGATCAAAACCCTGTCGAAACCAACTGAAGATCATCCAACACCTATGGAGGGAGCCCCAATTGAAATCAATCCACCTCTAGAATTAACCATCCAAAAAAATACGGGACCTCATACGTAACTGAAACCGAGAATTGAATAGAAAGACATCTTTGAACCCCCAAAATACAAACTGTCAAAATCCCAAACATCCATGAGGATGTTCCGATCGACTCTCATATAGAAGAGAAAGAATAGGCTAACCAAATCCTATGTGCTACATTACCACGAAATCAACCAAGATTGACAATACAACAAACCCACTAAAAAACTAACCCATTTAAGCCAAGAGAGAATGAAATGTCAGAGATATGAGAACAACTAAACATAGCATCTTGGGGACTAGCAAGAAAGCATTGACATATGATAGTGCAAGAAAAATAGAGAATCCCCTACTGAGCAGCTCCGCACTTCAATAAGGAAAACTCAACAACCTCAAGTAAACCAACATGGAAGGAGGAAAACAAATTCTCAACATTATATAACCACGAAGAAAAAAGAAGGGAAGCCACATTCCTCCTTACAAAATCATCCCAAATGGCTTTGACCATCCATAAAACTGGCTGCTCATAACCACCAGACACTGCAAATAGATTTTGATGATCTTGAAGGAAATCTGAAGTGTACAAACACACTTAGAACCCTTCCCAACACAATGTGGTGGTGGCTTGGTGGGGTGACGATGTACAAGTTTGTACAAAATATACAACTTGATTAATGATAAGTTAGATTTAAAGGACCATTTGTTAGATAAGTACAAAAAATTGGTGTAGAATGTAAGCACTTATAACCATGTGCACAATATTATTTGGGGAAGGCTTTAGAATTTTAAAATGTAGAAATATAAAAAATGGAGCCATCACATTTATGACTAAAATATTCCTTTCTAGAATGAAATTGACAATCACCTAAATTTTATTAATTAGATATGACATTGAAGTTCAACAAGATTAATAGTTGCAATGTAGCATAGTCTTTACCTCTACTGCTAATTAATTGTTTAAGGATGTGTGGAGTGCATAAAAAGCACAATGAAAGCTTCCTCCACACTTCCACACTCTACACAATGACATTGTAATGAAAAGCATTTTCAATCCATGTTTTCTTGTTATTTGAGAATGCTCTATTTCCACAATTGTTTCTTCTTCCAAACTTCGCACAATGACATATCGCAATGAAAATCATTTTCGATCCCTGTTTTCTCGTTATTTGAGAATTCTTTGACTTTGCAATCATTTCTTCTTCTGCACTCCACATAATGACATATCACAATGACAATTGCTTTCGATTTCCATTTTCTCATTATTTGCGAATGCTCTACTTTCACAATCATTTTTGCACATCACACAATGTTCATGTCTCCACATATTTGTTCAGTCCTCTCCACATATTAAAGTGACACAAAATGTGTGCAAATTAAGAACCATCATGAGGTCGAACAACCATCATAGCGAGTCAAGTTGAAATCAATCTGAAATGACCGCATCTAAAGATGTGGATTTGCTAAGTAATCTATTGGAAAACAATGTAATGAGTCCTGAAATTACAAATTAGCAAGAGGAATTTATGTTATTTTTTATCTTTTAGGTTTTGAATGAAGATTCTAAATTAGAAGGACTAATTTCTGTTATTTTCCTTTTATTTTTAATGAGTGTTTCTTGCATTTTGTTTGTTTTCTTTAGGAGGAAGAGGAGATGGTAAAGGGGAATCACAAACATAGATCTTACAATGGTCCTTTGGTGTTGTTTGCATGAAAGTAGAGGTTGAGGGAGTGGATGTGTGGGTTTAAGAATATGATGAAGCCCCCAATTATATAATGGTCCCATGACAATGAAAATGTCGTACACAAAGGTGCAGAGCTTAACTCCATGAATTCGTTGGTGTGAAGCTCCACATAACCAAAATAGCTTTGCAGCTGCGCACCTCAGTCATGAGTTGTTATATCATTTTGTTTCCTTTTAGTTTAATGGAAGACGCATGGATAATACTTTGGACGCCTCCAGACACAATGGTTCATTTTAGGTAGTCATGAGTCGTTATATCATTCCGTTGCCTTCTAGTTTAACAAAAGATGCATGGATAGTGGATAATGATTTAGACACCTTTATAAACAATGGTTCATCTAAGGTAGATGCCTATTTGGAAAAGAAAAAATAGAAACTGGTAACGTATGGATTCTCAATTTTAATTATTTTATATTTTGAATAATGGTAATGTGGTCAAAATAACAAATCTATTTGAATTCCAATTCAAATTCTATGCTGTGGGAATTGAAATTAAGTAGGACCAAATATTGAAACATATAGAAAACCTTACTTTCACTTCATCATTATTGCGCCGAGAGGCCCTCCATAACTTAATATTCAGTATATAGGGGTGATGTGTTGGTGTAATGTTAGAAAGTTTGTCAACATTTATACATGTCGACTTAATATATTGAATTTATATTAGTATGTCTAATTTATGATAAGTAAAGGATTGGTAAACATTTACATGCTGGTTAAAAGTAATATAGGGCTCAATATGGGAAGATGTTTTAGTGTCCATAAAAAATTATAAGTAATACAAATAAAATAAAAAATCAAATTTTTACATTGTAATTTTTTTATTAATAAAATTACGAATAACTTTTTAGATTTAAAAAATCATAATATACATATTACCTTAAAATATATAACATATAAGTAACAACAATAAGTTGAGATCAATTTAACCTTATAAAATAGGATAAGAATTCTGTAACCATGTTTAAATTTAATTACGAAGCACATAAAAACTTTAATACTTACAATAAACTTACAATATAACAATATGTTTAACCATTGATATCCATGTCCACTTTGCCATAGATATTATTAACTTGTAAATACTCTTTGTTACCATACCATGGGCCAACACCATGGCTCATCACCACAATATGCCAAAAACCATATCTTATTTCACAATCAAAATATTTTATAAATATTTTATTTGATGAATTTAATTTTATAATTATATATTCTATTTTTTTTATTAAAACTAGAATAAAAAAATTATTAATTACTTTTGAGATATATCCACACTTCTATCACATTAAAATATAAGATATAAATAGTAGCTACAAATTAAGATCCATTTTACCATATACATTAAAATGACAATTTTGTAACAATATTTAAATTTCATTAATAAACACATAATAACTTCATAGTTATAATATAACAAAATGTTTAACCATAGATATTCACCCCACTTTACCATGGATATTATTAACCATAACATACACTCGGCCAATACGATGACTCATCAATACCACATGCCCAAAAAACATCTCTCATTTCACAACAAAATAATACTTACAATATAAAAAGATTTTTAACTGTGGATACTCAGCCCACTTTACCATGGATATTATTAACCATACCATACCATGGGTCAATAGCATGGCTTATTAATACCACATGCCCAAAAACCATCTCTCATTTCACAATCAAAATATTTTATAAATAAATAATTAAATAAATAAATATATATATATATATATATATATATATATATATATATATATATTTGGCTCAATGAAATTACACAAAAGTTAAATTAAATTTAAAAAAATTAAACTAGCCTAGATCCATCTAAGGATCTATCGAGCTCCAAGCTTACTCCAAGAGGTGCAAACTTTTCTTCATGTTTTTACACAAAAGACATTTGCCCCTAAAAAGATTTGATCCCACAAAGAAAATTTCGAAATTTTGAATGTTTAGAGGTTTTTGATAACGCTGAATCTATTTCCACTATTAAAATATAATTCAAACACTATTGGTGCAAGATTTTTTAATTTTTTTTCCCACACTATGTTCTTAGAGATGAGGTGAATCCGGTCGTGGCGACCCTAACATTTCTTTAAGGACGCCAAGCTGTGAAATAACTTACCTGCAATTTTTGATTCGATAGACATATATCATCGACGCTTCCATTGATTAGCTTTTTGAGAACTTGTGGTGCTAAGTTCGTAAATTGTCAAGAATTTGAAGGTTGAAACCATGCTGTCGGGCGGGCGGTACAATTGCTATGATGTTTTTGCAGATAACATAATGGAGAGGATTCAAAGAGGCTGCAAAGAAATGGAGCAAGATGTCTTATAAAGTAACGGTAAATTTATTACTTTTTTATTTGAATTAATTAATATTTGGAATTGAAAGGGTGAAAATAGTAAGTGTGTGTTTAAAGTAATATTTTGTTTTCATGATATAATGTGAGTAGGTCTAATAGTTAAGAGTATGTGTTTTCTCTTAAAAAATTATAGGTTCAAAATTAGAGAGAGTAGAGCGTGTATGGTTTTATAGATTTAATAGTCAAATCACTATGGGGAAATGAATCCCTTGTCCCACAAACAAAGAGATAATGATAATAATAATAATAATAATAATAATATAATATAATAATAAATTTCTAATAATTAAATTTTTATATAATATAAAATCTATTTAAAAAATTATTATGTGTATAATTACTATTAAATCTTTTCTACTAAAAGATATGTCGTGTTTTTCTCAAAACCCAAGATTGTAGAGGATCAAATTGTGGATTTAATTTTATGTTAATATGCATTTCTTGAAGAAAAAATATGTGCATATGAATAAATGTTATTTATACCTATAATGGAGTTATAATTTTTTTAATAAATAATACTACATCTCAGTGATAATAACTAGGGCTCAAATTAAGATTTAAAGTACATAGTGTACTCTTTTTATCTCACGAGTCATCATCGTCTTTAGATTTGGGTATTAAAGAAGGAAGGAAGTAGTTTGCACAAGAAGTATTTGCAGAGTGGGGGATGCAATTTGTGGGAGTGCAAAGGAAGCAATTTGGAGAGTGCAGTTGTAGGTGGTTATTTTACTTTTTAGAAAAGTATTAGAGAAAAATATTTACATATCATGAATTACATTTCAAACATTTTAGAAAAGACTTTCGAAACAAATTCTAGAATAGATGACCATCCGAATTGACCATGTCTTCTAGTCTTATTAGTTCTAAACACCATACATTGCCCTACAATATTCAATAGGAACTCCCTATATATCATCTACCAATAAAAGACACACAAATTTGTATCAACATCACCATATTCAGGGAAATAAAAACATTAAAAACACAATTGCAATAGCTATGAGGAAGAGGAATGTATGTAACGCCCCTCAGTTCCAACAGTCTAATAAAGTAGATCTAACTTGACTGATCGCTCGAGCATTTGGAGGTCCAACACATAGGACCAGACTGCAAGAGGTCCCCTAGAGGCACACATTCAGATCCATAAAAAAAATCATAAAAACAAAAGGGCACCTTATATATCAATGTGTCCCTCCCGGATAAGTGTCCCAAATGTAAATCCTTGAAAGTGTATGTGATCCATTTACGTGCAATATTTTTCCTTCTAGAGTTTGTTTTCTACCATGTTTTATTCCCTATAAATGTACGAGAGTGATTTTCTTCAGAAAGTGGATAGTAAAGACTCTGTTCTGTACCACCAATGGAATAGATCAGTAATGACTACTTTGTTCTGTACAACCAATAGAATAGATCAGAGCTAGAGTTTCCTATTTATCAGCTTAGTCTATGATGACCTTATAGTCACCAAATAAATTGATCTCATCGATTCCATCCAAGTGGCACAAAGGAGAATTCTCCATAAGGCCAACAAGATACCAAATACAACACATTCTTTTTACAAATGAAATAGACTAGATTATTGTAGGGTTTATATTGAGACGCATTAACATATTCAAATCCATTATATTACTCCTCTTGCTGTCATCTATGATCTTTTTTGGTAAGAGGATGCAAAGAAATTGAGCACGTTGTCCTCAAAATTTTACATTTGGATTATAATTTGCGGGAGTGTGGAGGAAGAAATTTGTAAAGTGTGGGATGCAAAATGAAATTTGCGGGAGTGCAGTTGTTGTGTAAGCAAAATAACGATTCTATAATGCAAAACAAACACTTAAAACAATCGAAAAACTTCAATACCCAATAAATCATACCTCTGGCCATTGATGCTACTCACACTCTCTTACTGTTTCTCTGAGCTCAAATATTCCCTTTTGTCTGCAAAGACGAAGTATTCCTCCACAAATCACTACTTCTTTAGAGATCATATGCAGCCTCAATGCGCAGAAATATTAGGGTATCCAAATAGTGGATAAACTCATCCAGGTTGGCAGCAAAATAACCCAAAAAGATGTAGCAACATGTCCAACTCTCAAAGGAAAACACAAAACTCAACCCAACACAAAAATATGTATCTCATCCATTGTAACACATAGGTTCCCAGCTCTTGAAGTGAAAGCAGCCCAGATAATAAACATAGCTCAAACTATAACAATGCCAATTGACAGGGAATTCACTGGTCAGAAAAATCACTACACAAAACTCTCATCCGTGTGGCACTTCCAAGCTCTACTAACTCTAGCTTGATGGTGTAAAACTGAAGGGGATTGAGTTGGTGAGCTTGGGGACCAAACAAAAGTATTTATAAACAAGCTTCCATCAAGCTTCTATTGGCTATGTGTTAAGTGTTCCATAGATCATGGTAGAGAACTGCAGAGGGAGTATGGACCACTCCAGGAGCTCCCAACAAGAAGTTAATTTAACTGCAATTGGTTTCTGTAATTTAAGGAAATGAATGCAGTTGGTTTCCATAATTTAAGGAAATGACCGCAGTTGGTTTCCAAAATATCGACGGCCGTTGGAGAGGGAGTTTAACATTCTCCCACTTGGTCCATACTTCCAATCTTAATGTCTCATCTTAAAACCCATTGAAAATATGTATTAAGTAATAGATACACGAATCATGGCGATAAGTCCTCTAATGATGAGTATTATCTTCCATGTATTACTATGTATTTATTTCTATTAAAATTTATGTGGCAACATTTTCTTAATGAATAAAACTTATGTTTATTCTTGGTCCTACATAGATGAATTCTCTCAAAATCAAATTAAGGTGCACATAAATATGAGGAAAACATCAATAATGAGAAACTACATAATGGAACCAAGTCCCATATTCATTACATGATCCTTGAATTTAAATGGTGGCATGCCCTTAGTCAAAGGATCAGTGATCATCAACTCAGTGCTGACATGCTCAATGACCACTTTCTTTTCTTTAACATGTTCCCTTATAGCTAAATACTTAATGTCGATGTGTTTATTTCGACTCCCACTTATTGTCATAATATATTCTCAATGGCTTAGAGATAGAATCCATAATTCTAAGCCCATAAATGAAACTCTTAAGCCATACACCATGTAAAGTAGCGTCAAAACATGAGATGAACTCGGCTTCCATAGTGGAAGTGGCAATCAAGATCTTCTTGGCACTCCTCCATGATACAGCTCCACCGGCCATCATAAAAATGTATCCTGATGTTGATTTGCGTGAATCAACACATCTAGCAAAGTCAGAATCTGAGTAGCCAATTACCTCAAATTGTCTGTCTGTCTATACCTAAGCATGTAGTTTTTGGTTCCTTGAAGGTACCTCATTACTTTCTTTGCGGCTCTCCGGTGGTCTAAACCTGGATCACTCTGATATCGTCCCAACATTCCCAAAACAAATGTAATGTCAAGTCTTGTGTAGACCTAAGCATACATTAGGCTTTCGACAACAGAAGCATATGGAATGTTCTTCATTTGTTCCCTTTCAAAGTCGTTCTTCGGGCATTGGTTCAAATTGAACCTATCACCCTTCGCAATGGGAGCTACACTTGGTGAACAATCCTTCATTCGAAATCTCTCTAAAATTTTATTAATATGGGTTTCCTGAGACATACCCAAGATGCCTCGAAATTTGTCTCTATGGATATTAATGCCAATGACATAAGATGCCTCACCCATATCCTTCATATCAAAATTTTTAGAGAGGAATTATTTCACCTCATGCAACAAACCCTTATCATTGGTTGTTAGCAAAATATCATCCACATATAAAACAAGAAAACAGATTTTACTCCCACTAAATTTCAAGTATATACATTGATCCATAATGTTTTCTACAAAACTGAATGAAGAAATTACATTATGGAATTTCAAATACCATTGGCAGGATTCTTTTTTTAAACTGTATAAGGATTTCTTGAGCTTGCAAACCAATTGCTCACCATCACTAGAGGGGAATCCTTCAAGTTGTTTCATGTAAACCTCCTCCTCTAGATCTCCATTGAGAAATGTCGTTTTCACAACCATTTGTTGCAACTCCAAGTCAAAATGGGCTACTAATGCCATAATAACATGCAAGGAATCTTTCTTAGATACAGGAGAAAAATTCTCTGTGTAGTCGATTCCTTCTTTCTGAGTGAATCCCTTAGCAACAAGTCTTGCCTTGTATCTTTCAATGTTGCCTAATGAGTCTTTCTTTGTCTTAAAAACCCATTTACATCCAATGGCTTTTGCACCATTAGGAAACTCAACAAGATCCCAGACTTCATTACTCTTTATAGAATTCATCTCTTCCTTCATGGCATCATACCATAATTCTGATTCTTTGCAACTCATGGCTTGTGAAAAAGACTTAGGATCATTCTCGGCTCCAATGTTGTAGTCAAATTCTTGCAGATACACAACATAATCATCAAGAATTTCTGATCTCTTGGGTCTAATAGATCTTCTTAATGTTGTACCATCATCTTCCTAAGAAGTATGTGGTTCAACTCATTGTTCAAAAGTTCTTGGCAACTCTTGAACTACCTGATCTACTTGAATGTCATCAACAGCTTGTGGAACTTCAACAATTGGTTGTTCAACATCAGTTTGTACTTGAGGGGTGCTGTGAACAATAACCAATCTATCAACTAAGGTGGAAGGTTGAGATTCTGAATGATCCTTCTCAGAAACTATGTTCCTGGTTTGATCGTTCCCATTGATCAAATCATTTTCAAGAAACTTTGCATTTCTTGATTCCACAATCCTAGTGCTGTGAAATGGAAAATAAAATCTGTAACCTTTAGAACTTTCAACATATCCAATGAAATACCCACTAATGGTCCTTGGGTCCAACTTCTTCTCTTTTGGATTATATATTCTTACTTCAGACGAGCATCACCAAACGCGCATATGTCGCAAACTCGGTTTCGAACCTTTCCATAATTCAAATGGCATTTTAGGAACAATCTTGGTTGGAACTCAGTTTAATATATACACTGCCATCTTAAGTGCTTTAGTCCACAAGGATTTAGGAAGATTGGAGCTGCTAAGCATACTTCGTACCATGTCCAATAATGTTCACTTTCTTCTTTCTGGTACACCATTTTGGTCGAGTGAACCAGGCATGGTGTATTCGGAAACAATCCCATGCTCTTGAAGAAATTTTGCGAATAGCCCAGGTGCTTGTCCATATTCTGTGTATCTACCATAATGTTCTCCACCTTTATCTGATCTCATGATCTTAATTTGTTTTCCGCATTGTTTCTCTACTTCAGCCTTAAAGATCTTAAAGGCATCTAATGCTTCGTTCTTTTTATGAAGCATGTAGAGGTACATATATCGTGAGTAGTCATCTATAAAAGAGATGAAGTATCTCTGACCATGTGAGTCCATGTCTAGACTACATATATCAGTATGTATGATCTCTAATATGTCCGAACTCTTATTGGCACCTTTCTTTGACTTGTTGGTCTGCTTTCCCTTTTATGCAGTCCACACAAGTCTCAAAATCAGTAAAATCTAGAGTAGTAAGTACCCCTTCATTTACCAATATTTTAATTCTTTCTATGGAGATATGACCTAATCTCCGGTTCCATAATTTAGAGGAATCTTCATTAATAACACATCTTTTAGTGCCAGTGTGAACATGCATTGAATCATAAGTGACATTGTATTGTAAATTAATGTAGTAAATACCATTAGACAAAACACCATTCCCAACACAATCAGATTTATAAAATAAACTGAAAGATATTTCTAAAAAGTTGAAGGAATATCCAAATTGTAAAAGTCTTGAAATTGAAATTAAGTTTCTAGAAAAACTTGGAACATAAAGCTCTCTTCTAATTCTAAAACAAAGCCATTACTTAAAGTTAAATAGCATGTTCCTATAGCTTCCACATGCGAGCCCATCTTGTTTCCTGTTAAGATGCTTTGCTCACTTCCCACTGGCTTCCTTAGGTTTTGTAAACCCTGCAAGGAATTCAAAATGTGAATTTTTGATCCAGAATCAATCCACCAGGTGTTAATATTGACATTATCCATATTAGATTCATAGCAAACAAATGAAATTAAATTACCTTTGTCCGCAAGCCACTTCTAAAATTTGGCACATTCCTTCTTCATGTGTCCCTTCTTTTTATAGAAGAAGCACTTGGAATCCTTCTTGATATCGGCTTGGGGAGATACTTTACCTTTCCCTTTCTTATTGGCTTGAGATATGCCCTTTCCATGTGTTGTCAACATTGCACTTTCTCCCAGTTCCATCACCAGTCTCTCTTCCTCTTGAACACACATGGTCATGCCTTCATTAATTGACCATTTATCCTTATGTCTGTTGTATGAGATTTTGAAGGGTTCGTATTGGTGTGGAAGGCTATTCAGAATGTAGTGCACTAGGAAAGACTTCGATATTTCAACCTCGAGTTTCCTAAATTGAGCCACAGTGTCCCTCATTTGCATGATGTGCTCGCACACACCTTTCACACTAGTGAGCCTTAGGGATGAGAACTTCATGATTAGGGTGCTTGCTAGTGCCTTGTCTGAAGTGACAAATTGATCATCAATGGCTTTCAGAAAGTCTCAGACCTTTTCATGCTGATCAACGGAACCACGAATACCAGCTAAAATTTTAGTCTTAATGAACATCATGCTTAGGCGATTAGATCGATCTCATCATTCATAAAGCATGATGTCTGCTGCAGTGCTGGTATTAGTGAGTGCTGGTGGTTCATCTTTCCTAATAGCATAGTCTATGTCCATCCACCCCAAATGAAGGAGAAAACTCTCCTTCCAGACCTTATAGTTGTCTCCGTTAAGTTCAGGGATATCACAACAAATTTCAAAGAAATTTGCAAGTTTTACAATTGCATAAAATTAAAGGTTACATGTTTATGTTAAAAATTTGAGGCCTAAATAAAATTTCATGCTTTACCAATGTAAATCATGCTTAAAATTGAATCTAATGACATAAAGATTGTCTGTGGACTAAATTTTCAATTCAAGTAGATTCAATTATTCTTTATGATAGAATTTATCAAATTATTCATTTAATTCATAATTCTAAAGGGTATATTATGATTATAATTTGATATAAATTTTATCTTAGATTTGAACTTTATGATAAAACTATTAATTCATAATTCCTATGGGTAAGTTATGAATATTTTATCCTAATTAATTATATAAATATAATAA
>APFE030537730.1:6535-20414 GCA_000404065.3 Pinus taeda | reverse complement strand
TCTAGTATAATTAATTACAATTAACATCTAAATATTCTTTATGTGATCCTAATCAATCATAATATATAATATTATTTAATTAGAGATGTTATGGCTATTATCTAATCAATTAAAAATTATATGGATCATTTAGACATTATTTCTTTTATGCATAAAAACTAGCTTGATATGAGAATAATTATAAATTGCATAAATAAAACTAAAATGTTCATGCATAACATTCAACGATGGGTCTCGTATACTCATCCAAAATAGCATGTGATAATTAGAGTAGAAATAATCAATTCATGCAAATTAAATATGAGCATAGTTATAAATTTGCACAATAATTATACAGATTGCATATAATTAAACCAAATATTATAAGCATAAAAATTGAGCAAAAATTAGACATATTTCCAAATAAATGCTTTAATTCAGAAAATCCTCAAAAATAACATTTAGCCAAACATATCTATAAACACCAAGGCAGAGATAAAAATTGATCTGATACCAAATGTAAGCAAACTAACAATTCTATAATGCGGAATAAACACTTAAAAGAAACACTTAAAAGAATCGAAAAACTTCAATACCCAAGAAATCATACCTCTGACCATTGATGCTACTCACACTATCTTACTCTTTCTTTGAGCTCAAACCTTCCCTTTTGTCTGCAAAGATGAAGTATTCCTCTACAAATCGCTGCTTCTTTAGAGATCATATGTAGCCTCAACGTGCAGAAATATTAGGGTATCCAAATAGTGGATAAATTCATCCAGGTTCGCAGCAAAATAACCCAGAAAGATGTAGCAACACGTCCAACTCTCAAAGGAAAACAAAAAATGCAACTCAACATGAAAATATGTATCTCGACCTTTGTAACACACAATGTTCCTGGCTCTTGAAGTGAAAGAAACCCAGATAATAAACGTATCTCAAACTATAAGAATTCCAATTGACAGGGAATTCACTGGTCAGAAAAATCGCTACACAAAACTGTCATCTTTGTGGCACTTCCAAGCTCTACTCACTCTATCTTGATGGTGTAAAATTGAAGGGGATTGAGCTGGTGAGCTTGGGGACCAAACATAAGTATTTATAACCAAGCTTCCATCAAATTTCTATTGGCTATGTGTCAAGTGTTCCACAAATCATGGTAGAGAACTGCAAAGGGAGTAATGGACCACTCCAGGAGCTCCCAACAAGAAATTAATTTAACTGCAGTTGGTTTCCGTAATTTAAGGAAATGACTGCAGTTGGTTTCCATAATTTAAGGAAATGACTGCGGTTGGATTCCAGAATATCTGCGGCCGTTGGGAGAGGGAGCTTAACATGCTATTGAGAGAAAATGCTCTCTCAATGTCTGAGATAAGTTTCTCAACCTTGTTGCTGTTGAGAGCTTATTTATGATAAATTAGTATCTTTGTGATGCAATGCACTTGATAATAGTTTATAACTTTATATATAGTATCCAAAGCATTGTTGTATGAAAATTTTCCTTTCTTTTTTAGAAATGGCAGATCCAAGGTTTGGTGACTCCAACATCAACATTATGTTTAATAGAGAAAAAAATTATGCAAGTAATTCTAATGAAGAGTGAAATTTGTTAGAAGGATAAACAAAATTCCGACCTTGAAGCTCATTTTGGGAAATCGAGAAAATGTTGGAAATTGGGAAAAGATGATCAACAAAAAGCTATATATGCAATGAAAGTTGGGATTTCTTTGTCACTAGTATCTCGGTTCAAGATAAGTTCGCAATGTGGAAAAAATATCGTGGATTCTCTTTTGTAATATTGATGCTTGTTTACACTTTCGGAGACCAAGGAATCAAGATCATAGGTGCTTGAACAAAAGAAAATGTAGGTTTTACATGTTACATATTGTGCTTACATGTTATGAGAGAAATGCAAGTTTTTTGAGGAGAGCAATGTATACGAGAGAGGAGTGCTTGCGGAAGCTTCATTCGATAAGGGAGTGTAGCTAATGATAATGATAAGCTCAAGAAAAAATTAATAAAGTCATTTCTGCAATGAAATAGTTCTATTATTGGATAATAAAATCATAAGATATGTTGGAAAAATTTTATGGGGCAGAGGAGAGGAGTCTCACTCGGAATTCAATTGCAACAAGGTAAGTTTTATGAGAGAGGAGTCTCACTCAGAATTTAGTTGCGACAAGGTAAGTCTTATGAGAATTCAGTTGCGTGGAGGTAAGTCTTATGTTGTGGCATGGAAATGGAAACTACACAGAGGTTTAATAAAACACAGAACTCATTCACGCCAAAACAGAGTAAAAGAAAAAAGGTTGCGGTAAATCTACTTGTGAAAGATTAATACCATAATGCAACTAGCCACACTTTATATTATATGTCAAAACATAAGGAAATTACATTCCCGTGATAAATGGAGGTTGCAACTCCAAGTGAAAATACAAAAGACTTACTGCGAATCGCTGGGGTTGCGAAGTAAATGTTTGTAAAAGTGGTTTTCACATGCCCACCAATATTTCCTCCATGATTTTCTCCTCACTACCTCAGAGACTCTTTCTCTCTAACTTGACCAAAAATGAAAATGACTTTTACATCCATATTTATCTCAACATGAAAATTTGACATTAATACATGACAGAGAAAATAATTAATATGCAACATGGGATTTACATAGTAATTGGCTTTCTGAACCTACAGGTGTTATGGAGTGTGGGAAACAGTCACAAATTAAATGCTTGCCCATATCTATTTTACCAAAATACATTAAATGCCTTAACTTCTCTGGTGTGTTGCAGAATGGTCAACGATGTACTTCTATTCTAACTTCAATCCTTTCACCTGCAAACAAAATCACAACCATGCAGTGGTTGAATAGAAAAGCATGGTGTTTGCCATTGTGTTTAAGGCAATGGTTGGGATTAATATTTCCAACACTCACCCTTTTATTTTTTTAACAAGGTCGGGTAGTTGATATATTATCAAAAGCTTTGTTGGAGCAAGCTCCTATACAAACGACTGCAAAAAGAAAAGCATCTAAGACAGGAGATAGGAACGTAGTCTCTTCTCCTAGGCTAGTGTTCAAGACTTCATGTATTTTTATGGGTATTCTAGTGTACTGCCTAACAATATGACCTATTAGAAAGAGAAATTTACAAGCCATGGATTCTCTGAGAGTTTTTCAAGGCTTATAGACTGTTTGCTCCTGAGTTGGTTGTTTCTTCTTTTCATATTTGACCGAGTTCTTTCCTTCATTACTTGTGCTGCTAATTTTGTAATGAGCCATTGTGGTTCCATTTTAGTTGATTTCCTATTCTTTCTTTGGCTTTGCATTCTTCTCTTTGTTTGTTGTTCTTCCTTGGGGTTGTAATGCCTGAGGTGATTTTTCTTCTTCTGGTGTTGAGTGCTTTCCTTTTTTCGGGCCATTGGAATCGACGACCGGGGTTTTCAGTTTAAAAGCTGCCTAGATTAAGTCGCAAAGAGTGGAATCATGGGAAGGACGGTAGAGATTAACCAGAGATGCTACAGTCTGGAGGAACCGTCGCTGCCGTCGATGAATCAAATCAACAGTCATTGGGTGCGAAAAGGTTCAAAGATAATCAATGAGAAAGGCTAGATTAAAGGCAAAGGTGGTATTTCGGGCGGATAAGAAACCGTGAGTGGTAACAAGGGGAGGATGCCCGATTCCATTGACCGGGCGACACGTAGTAGTGAAGGAGAGAGAGAAAACTGCTTTTCAGGTGGGTAATATCCGAGCATGTTGTCGGCCAAAAGTTGATAAGAACTGTCAGATCCGATGGGGACATATTGATGGTGGGAGAAGGTCGCACGAGAAGGGTGGGCTGATCGCCAATCGTCAGATCAGGCACCAGATTAACGATCCAACTTTGATTGGAGATCAGAGAGAGGAGGGAGAAGTGTTGTGATGAAGGCTTGGGGGGTGGACCTGGTGATATATTTAGGTGCATATGAAAGCTTATTTGAAGTCTGAATTAAACTCTCAGTCCTGATTTTCCAATGTATTTCGGTAATAATGAGGTCCCAAAGAGAGGACCGAAATTTGGGTGGAGGGAGTGGAGGTGATGGGGGGGTATGGGGTGAACGCGCTGAGTAAGCAGAGGGGAGAGGGCTAAATGTGAAGTCTGCTCACTTAGGAGAGGTAAAGCTAAGGGCTATTATATAAGGCAGAATGGGGCTTTGAAGCCAAAGAAGCACTATACTGACATGGAAGGTGAAGAATTTTTCATTGATATTGCTTCTGCAATGGTTGCACCCTTTTTTCTTATATTGCTTTAACACCACCCGATCCCTGCCTTTGGTGAAATATCTTGCATCATGGTTCTTGTGGCTATGATTGCGCTTTTCCTTCCTGCTGTTTCTCATGCTAGAGTTTGAAATTTCATGGATTTTCTTATGCATTTCCGTGACTTCCTAGTTGTTATTGCAGTGATGAGTCCTTTGTTTTTTTTTTACTGTAGTTTTTTGATTTATTGCTTTTATCCTTGTGGTGTTTCCTTGATTTTGGTGATCTTTATAATTGTGATTTTTGCTACTCATTACGGAACAAAGTTATGGAATTCTTCTTGGTTTTCACGGACATGCCCTTCATTTCTTTCCACTGCTTGGTTTGCAAAATAGTCTACTTGTTGATTGTGAATTCTAAAGACATGTCTGAAGATTACATTGCCAGAGCCTTCCATGTTCTTCCTTATTTTTCTAAGAATTTTGTTCATGAATTCATTGCTTGGGTTTTTGTTTCTTGCCATTGCCTCTATTATTATGGCTGAATCACCTATTATGATAGGATTTTTTATTTCTCTTTTTTCGATAATTCTTGTTGCCATCAGCAAGCTGTATGCTTCTGCCTTATTATTTGAGATTTGTCCCAGTCCCCATTCATATGTGATACTTTCTTTCCCATCAGGATCTAGGATTATTCCCCCTGCCCCTGCCTTTCCTGGGTTATGCTTGGAGGCCCCATCAAAGTATAGACAAGATCTGTTCTAATTTTTCCTCCAGTTTGTTAGTTCCTCTTCACTCATTCTTATTTTCCAAATATTTCTCGAGTTTATCTTCCTGTTTCCTTTTTGTCCATTATTGTTTATTATGGCTTTGCTGAGCCAATATCGCTCTTCCTACTGAAGAGTGTTATGATCTGTTGGTGCTATTCCTTGGACATTGAGGATTTCAGAAGTTAAACCCCGCGTTTTTGAGAGGGTCTTCCCTATCCTTGGAATTTGATTTTTGAAAATGCACTTATTTCGAGTCAACCAAATTTTCCAACATAGAACAACTGGGATGCACTTCCATATCCTCTGAATTATGACTTTCTTCTTTGTTTTGTATGGATAGGCCTTCTCAAGGGTCTGAAGAAAGTCCGGCAAGGGTTGTTCAAAATTTATTCTTATTACCAAAGGACTTATCAACTGTTTCCAACATTCTTTGGCAAAGGTGCATTCTTGGAATAAGTGTTGAATATTTTCTTCAGCCTGCATGCATAATGGGCATCGTGTTGGGCCTTGAAAGCCCTTTTTTATTAGGTTGTCACTCGCCAACATTCTCCCCTTTAGTAGAGTCTAGATGACCATTTTGATCTTAGGAAGACTTTCTAATTTCCAAGTTATTTTCTAAGAATCCCAGTCTTGTTGATTTGATTGTTCCTGAAGGATTTTATATCCAGTCCTAACTGTGTAGTATCCACTGGTTGGGTCCCAAAGATAAGCATCTTCCTCATCAAAGTGGATTGGCGTTGTGCCTTTTAAGAGCTGCCTGATCTTGCTCCATTGCCCTTCTAGATCTGTCGGGATTGCTAAGCTTTTCCAATATTGCCACTCCATTTGATCCCAAAGAGATATAGAGTGTAAGGTGTTGAAACCTTTATCTTTCATCCACTCTTGTATGTCTTCAGTTTCTGGATGAGTCTATAATGGTTCTTTTCCCATGATTCTATCCTCCCAAATTGAAGTTGTTTTTCCATTGCCTAAGATTTTAGAAATATATCTACTCATTAATGGAATTGTTTTTTTAACCAGCATCCATACTTGGGTGCATGGTCTTATTGGGATATTTCCATTGAGTAGTCTTTTCCTGGTGCCATCCATATATTTTGTTATAAGAGTCTTTTTCTACCAGCTCTCTTTTCCTGTAATTAGTCTCCAAACTATTTTCATTCCCAGTGCTGCATTCATGAGCCGAGGTTTCCTTATTGATAGGCCACCTTGTTCATAAGGTAGTACTACTTGCTCCCACCTGACCAAGCTATAATTTTTGTTTTTTTGCTTCCCCCCTTGCCACAAAAAGCTTCTTAAAATAAGCTCCATTTGTTTGTGGGCACTTGTTGGGGCCATTATTATGGCATATTGATAGATAAGCAGTGCTACAAGGAGTGCTTTTATTAGAATAA
This sequence comes from Pinus taeda, assembly GCA_000404065.3. Classification (NCBI taxonomy): domain Eukaryota; kingdom Viridiplantae; phylum Streptophyta; class Pinopsida; order Pinales; family Pinaceae; genus Pinus; species Pinus taeda. Next base: position 14,041 of record APFE030537730.1, on the reverse strand, counting down.
CCCTTCCTGCCATATTCAGCCACATCATACCCCAGCTTTGTATTTTGTTTTTCATTTTTCCAATTTGTTTAGTCCATATTTCTATCTTCATGTTCTCTTTTGAAATTGGAAGTCCCAGGTAAAATAAGTGTGTCCATTTTTCCTGTACAGGGATGTCTAAGATTTGTGAGATCCTTTGCATAATTCTGGGAGGGGTGTTCCATCCATATATCCTACATTTTGTATTGTTTAATAGCCCACCTGAAACATCTAAAAAGTCATCCATAACGTTTTTTAACCTCCTTTCTATTATTGTTGATGCCCCTCCCAGCATCAGTGTGTCATCAACAAAGAGTGAGTGGTTTATTGTTTTTACTCCTTTTGCTATTCTGATCCCTGTGATATTTCTTTCCTTCCTTTGATTTTCTAGAGCCCTACTTAATGTTTCTGCCATTATAATGTATAGGAAGGGGGAGAGAGGACAACCTTACCTAAGGCCTCTTGTGCTTTGAAAGAAATCACTGGGCCTTCCATTTATGAGTGGGGCAATCCATGGAGTAGAGATGCATGCCTGCATGACTTCCACTATTTCTCTAGAGAATCCAAGTTTCTAGAGGACAGCCATTAGATATGGATGACTGACCTTGTCAAATGCATTTGCCATATCTAGTTTGATTATGAGGCCTTTTTCTTGCTTTAGTATACTCGAGTAGACCTCTTCCTATATAATAATTACATTATCTATGATTTCCCTGTTAGGCACGAATCCTCCTTGATTTTCAGATATGATTATTGGAAGTATTTCCTTGATTCTATTTGCAATTTTTTTTGTTATTATCTTATATGATGAATTGCAGAGAGAGATAGGGTGAAACCTATTGAAAGTTGAGGGGTTTCTTTCTTTTTGGATAAGAGCAAGATAGGAGGATTTGGTGTTGCCTCCTATTTTTTTTTTTTGAAAACATTCTTCACCATTCTTAATAAATCCTTTCTGATGGTATACTAATGAAATCTATAGAATGCTATTGTGAAGCCATCTGGTGCTGAGGCTTTGTTTGGGTGCAGGATCCATATGGCCATCACTACCTCTTCTTCTGTGGGATCCTTGCACATTGCTGCATTTTGTTATTTTTTTATTTTTCTTTTTGTGTGCTTTAAGAAGTCTCCGCTTTCAACCATTTCTTCATTGGTTGAAAATAAGTTTTTAAAGTGCTTATAGGCTGTGTTTTTTAGTTCCTCCACTCCTTTGACCTCTTGGCTTTCAACTTGAATTTTTTCTATTTGGTTTCTTGCTCTTCTTATCTTCATTGTGTTATGGAAAAAAGATGTGTTTTTGTCCCCTGCCTTAAGCCACAAACTTTTTGATTTCAATCTTGCCTCCTCTTCTTCTTTCCTATTTTCCCTATATATTTCCCAAAAGATTTCCTTCTCTCTTAGATAATCTTGCTTGATTTCTTCTTTGTTTTCTTTTTCAACTTGCATGCTGTCCATTTTCTGCTGTAACTCTTTTCTCTTTTCCTTTTTCCTTAATTCATTTGCTCTTGCCCATTCCTTTAATTTTTTTCTTGTAGTTTTTAATTTTGTTTCCCAAATATATTGTGGTGATCATGTTACTCTTGTCTCCCATGCTTCCTTGAATAAGTCGTTGATTTCTTCGTTACTGTCCCAAATTGAGCTGTATCTAAATGGGAGCGGACCCTGATTTTCCATTTTGCGCATGACTACTATCATTGGTTTATGATTAGATGCTATGGTGTGTAAAATTTTTGATTTTATGGAGTTGTGCACTGCTGCTATATTTTCTTGTATCAGAATTCTTTCCAGCTTTTCTTTTATGTTACTTTTGGCCACTCTTTTATTGCTCCAAGTGTATTTCCCATTGTTTGGCGGGATATCTATCAATTTTTGTTGTTCCATTAATTCTTCTAGGGTATCCCTATATGGGTATGTGTGATATGTTCCTCCAAACTTTTCTTCTATGCTTCTTACCAAATTTAAATCTCCTCCTAGTATTATTTTCCCATCTTGCACTTCTTTTAGTGCTTCTTTTAAGGTGTCCTTGTGTTTCTCTTTTTCCTTGTAATGATTTGGGGCATATATATTTATAACACTGTAATTCTCTTTTGTACTTATATGCATTAGATCCATTTGGATCCAGTGCTGATATTTTTTGTATTTTATTAATTCCAAAGTTCCTTTTTTCCATATTGTGCATATGCTTCTTGATGCTCCTGTTGCTTGTTTTGCTTCCCCTTCATAATTTCTGATTTTTTTTTTTTTTTTTTTTTTATATGTTTTCAGTTTCTTGGCTATTTGTTTTTGTTTCTTGAATCATAAGGATGTCTGGGTTTTCTTTTGCCAGAATGTCTCTTGTGGCATTTTCCTTGATAGGAGATCCCATTCCTCTACAATTCCAGGATACCACTATCATTATTTACTTGTTGGGTGGTGCATGGCTCCTTTCCCTCTTGGCTGAATTTTTTCGTTGTTTCCTGAATTCCTTCCTAAGAAGGTTTCCATAGTTTTTTGTGTTCCTAATGCCATTTCGTTTGTTGCTACTTCATCCCTGATTCCTTTGTTTGTCTTTCTTCCTGATTGTTTTTGGTGTTCTACATTTGAGGGTACTTCCTTTGACTACTTTATAGTTAGGATTCTGTCTACTGGGGGGGGGAGGGGTATGAGTGTTTGAAACCAGGGGGGATGAAGGGGGATTGGGGGTATGTTGAGGGGATCTGAATCTTGGTATAGGGGAAGGGGGGGATGAAGGATCTAGAGGTTCAAAAGGGTTAGGGATAGCAAGAAGGTTATTAACATTTGGTGATGGAGGATGGGGGTCAGAGGATGTGGAGGGCTATGAGGAAGAGAGATTTGGTTGTTTGTAGACTGTCTTATTTCTTTTTACCTGTTCCCATTTGTTTTCTGGATCTTCACTCTTTTCATTTTCATTTTATTTTTTTTTGTACATCTATTTGCAAAATGACCCTATTCATGCCATACCTTGCATTTGAAGGGGATTTGTTCATAATCCAACTGTTGTATGTGCATCCACTAGTCCACTTTGGTTTTGATGGCTTGTGGTAGTCCTTTCCCAAGATCCACTTTTACACATACTCTGGCACATGCATGCATATTTTCCTTTGGCTCGCATTTGTCTATATATTTCCCAACTGTGTTTCCTATTGCTTTGACTGAATCGTCCCCCCAACAGTGAAGGGGAAGGTGTGGAAATCTGACCCAAATGGGGATGACATTGGGAACATCCATTTTTGGATCGAAATTTAGCGTCCATTTGTTTAGATACAAACCCCTAGTATCCATAAAATAAGGTCCATTCCTAAATATCAGATCTCGATCCTCCTTGGTTTCAAAGTGGAAGGTGAAGTAACCTCTTCCACAAAACCTAATTGATATTTTCCCATCTATTGATGCAGTCCAGTTCCTTTCTACCCATTTTTGCACAGTTTTGTGTGATGGCCATAACCCAGTGAAATACCCCACTAATCCATGTTCCGCTAGAGAAAGTGTTGCTCTACAGGGAAGGGCGGGAGGGAGTGAGATTTCAGGAATATCTTTCAGTCGTTTAACAAACTTGGTGACTGATGATTTGTTCTTTGTTGTGCCCATTGCAAAAATGAGAGAGGCAAAAGCTTTTGCTATTCCTTCATTTTCTTGTTACTGATCTAAAGGAAGCTCTTTGTCCTCTAATGCATCCATGAAGCTCAAGCCCTAGCAGCAAGAGGCCATTGGGGGGCAGATGCGTGCAACTGCGATCATTGGCTAGGGTTGCGCAACTCCTTCAGCAAGCACGCTCGAGATCAACAACAGAGCAATCCGCTATTGAAGAGAACAGAGGTGTAGAGTTTTCAATTGATAGAGGCAATTCCAAAACTCCCCCTTGATAACAACTACCGCCATTAACAATTCCCAAACCGTCTCTGAGATAAACAAAACTTTCACTTGCTAATGGCTTTGTGAAAATATCAACAAACTGTTCCTATGACCTGTAGTGTTTCAAATCAACTCTCTGATAAAATGAAAATTGGCATCAATATGCTTGGTCCTCTTGTGAAAAGCATAATTCTTTGATAATGCAATTGCTGATGTGTTGTCACAGAAAATAGTTGTCATTCTCTCTTGGTCGTGGTGAAGATCCCTCAACATCCTTCTCATCCAAACTATCTGACATGTTGCTGCTGTTGTGGCGATATATTGAGCTTTTGTTGTTGAGAATGAAACTATCGGCTGCTTCTTGGATGCCCATGAAATGGATCTAGAACCCAAATGAAAAACATACCCTGACGTGCTCTTTCTTTCATTAACACTTCCTGCCCAATCACTGTCAGTGTAACCAACTAGCCTGAAATCACTTGTTGCGGTGTACAAAATGTCATAATGTTTTGTCCCATTGACATACGTTATAATTATTTTCGTTGCTTGCTAATGTGTCTCCTTGGGTGTCTCCATGAACCTCGACACCAAACTCACTACATACATTATATCCGGCCTAGTGGCGGTTAAATACATCTAGTGCTGGGTGTGGAGCTTGATTGTCTTCTGTATTCAAAGGTATCGTCGCATTGGACCCCAATTCGTAATGTGGTGGCAATGCCATCCATAAAATATACGCTACAGGGGGGGTCTAGGGAGGGCAGCTACGAACTTTGGGAGCCCCCCCCCCTAGCGGGGGGAATCAAGGGCAGCGCCCCCAAAGCTAAAAATATATCTAAAATTGCCTTGTAAAATGTTGTAATTTCATAGTAAATCTGGGCCATTTATTTGGCGAAGGTCTGACAGTGATGTTATGTTTAATTTAGGGCTTTTCTCCCTTAGAAGGCACCCCCTCACTATATATGAGGGAATTGTATTGTGTCTATGAATATCTGTATTATGAGTGACGAAGAGAGAGGATATTGAGAGTGAAGAGAGAATTACAACGGACCCACTGTTGGTTGTATCTCTTCAGTTTGTTGGATAATATAAAAGGAAGGACTGGTTGTTTCTCCATGGACGTAGCCCAAACTGGGTGAACCACATATATCTGTGTCTCTCTTGTTTTATGCGTTTTTCGTGTTTACGTTTATGCAATATTTTATGTGTTCCATTTCTTGTAATATATAATTTTCTAACAACTGGTATTGGAGAAGAAGGTCTATTTGGATGATAAACTCGCAGGAGAAAAGGGTTCCTGGTTCGAGTGGGAGCAATGGCAAAACATGGTAGGTTTAGGGTTGAAAAATTTAACGGCCAAAACTACCAGTTGTGGAAGATGCAGATGGAAGATTATTTGTACCAAAGAGATCTATACCAACCATTGAGCAGAAAGGAAAAGAAGTCAATGAGTATGATAGAAAAAAATGGGATATTCTCGACAGAAAAGCACTTGGAACAATATGGTTGTGCCTAGAGGCGTTGGTAGCGTTTAATATTTCAAAGGAAACAACAACAGAGGGTTTAATGTCGACATTCGCCAAACTATATGAAACACCCTTAGCCTCGAATAGGGTTTTTCTTATGAAGAATTTATTTAATATGAAGATGTCAGAAGGTGGATCTATTTCTGATCATTTAAATGAATTTAATACACTTACCAGTCAATTAAGTTCTGTAGGGGTAACTTTTGATGATGAAGTTAGGGCTCTGTTATTTTTGTGCTCATTGCTAGAAAGTTGGAATGGTTTAGTTATGTCCATTAGTAACTCTATCTCTGGATCTAGTACTCTAAAGTTTGATGATGTTGTCGGTGTAATCCTCAGTGAGGAAATGCGATGGAAAAGCTCTGGTGAGACATCCAGTAATGCTTTGACTGCAGAGACTAGGGGAAGAAAAATGGAAAGAGGAAAGAGCCCTTGATATCGCAGTAAGTCAAGAAAAGGAAGATCCAAGTCTAGATCGGGGATAGTGTGTTGGAAATGTGGGAAGAAAGGACACCTGAAGAAAGATTGCAAGTTTCAGAAGGGAAAAGAAGGAGACACACAACAAGAAAATAATCATGAAGCAAATGTAACAGATGATGTGTTGCAAGATGCTTTGATTCTTTCATTAGAAAATATTATTGATGCTTGGGTGGTAGATTCAGGGGCCTCATTCCATGCCATACCTGTTAGGAAACATTTTCATGATTATGTTCAAGGATATTTTGGACAAGTTCGATTGGGTGATGATAAACCTTGTAAAATCATTGGAATGGGTATAGTTTTCATAAAACAATAGAATGGAAATCAATGGATATTAATGGAGGTAAGGCATGTTCGAGATCTGAAGAAAAATATTATTTCAATAGGAAAGTTGGGAGGTGAAGGTTGCGTAACTAATTTCATAGATAAAACCTTGAAGGTCTCTAAAGGAACCCTAGTAATAGAAAAATGAGAAAAGTTTGGTACGTTGTATTTATGCAATGGTATTTCTAATTCTGTTAATGCTTTGACCTTTATAGGAGTAGATACGACATTGTGGCATCTTAGGCTTGGGAACATGAGTGAGAAGGGGATGCAGATCCTTAACTCAAGAAATTTGTTGCCAGGTTTGAAGCATGTTGATTTGGAATTATGTGAAAATTGTGTTTATGGAAAATAGAAGAGAGACAAATTTCTCAAAGTTGGGAAAGAAAAGAAGAGCGAAAAATTAGAACTTGTGCATACAAATGTATGGGGACCTGCTCAGGTATCATCTCTCAGTGGCTCTCATTATTATGTTACTTCTATTGATGATGCAACTAGAAAAACTTGGATTTATTGTATTCAAAGTAAATTTGATCTATTTGATGCTTTCAAGAAATGGAAAGCTTTGGTTGAAATGAGACAGGAAAAAGGTTGAAGGGTCTCAAATCAGACAATGGAGGTGAATATTGCAACAAAGAATTTGATAGGTAGTGTTCAGAAAATGAAATTTGCAGAGAGAAGACAATTCCAGGAACACCACAACAAAATGGAGTGTCAGAAAGGATGAATGGGACAATCATGGAGCATGCAAGGTGCATAAGATTGCATGCAGTATTCCCTTTACAATTTTGGGTAGATGTTGTAGATAATGTTGTTTATCTAATAAATAGAGGGCCTTCAAATTCCTTGGATGGTGGTATTCCAGAGGAGGCATGGACAAGTAAAAAGGTAAACTACACTTTTTTAAGGACTTTTGTTTGTGAAGCCTTTGTCCACATTAATAAAGAAAATAGAACAAAGCTTGAGGCAAAATCAAGGAAATGTACCTTTATTAGATATGGTGTTAATGATTTTGGTTATCGCTTTTATGATTATGAAAAACACAAAATCATTAGGAGCAGAGATATCATATTCAATGAAAAGGTTTTGAATAAGGATCAACTACAGGAAAAGAAACGAGAAAAAGAAAACATAGAATACACAGTGCTTGAAGAGATCACAAAAAAGTGATGGTGCCTGAAAATCATAATGATCAATAGCCAGAAAAACAACCACAACAACAATAAGCACCTCAAACACTTGAAAGTGGTGTTAGAAGATCTACCAGGATAAGTAAACCCCCTAAACGATACTCTCCTTCATTATATTA
>APFE030537723.1:0-26998 GCA_000404065.3 Pinus taeda | reverse complement strand
GAAACAAGCAAGTAAGTTGGCACTGTGAGGCATACATTTGTGGTGTATACATGGCACTTTTACCATAGGGAGTGAGAGCGAGCCTCTAGAAGAAGAACCATCCTAAAAGAGACACACAAGAGCATAAGAGGATCAGAAGTCATTTGGAAAACTATTTCACAAGCCAACCATGATCATAAAACCAAATACAACACACCTTCATAAAGATAAGTATGAAAGCCACCGAAATAGTTCAATTTCCTTAGTACATATGAATGAAACACATATCGCAAACATCTAAAGAATAGACATATCATAATCACGATACATGCATGAAAATGTGTTGGCTAATCAAGCTTCATATATTAAGTGGAACTTCCAAGATATACAAATACAACACTACCACACTAACCCCAAAAGTGGAACATTAAGTCACCACTTGCTTCTCCAAAGAAATATCTTTTATCCTATGCCAATCTAGAGAAGCCAAGGTGAAATTAAAGTTCCCAAAAGTCCATTTTCTTGAGTTATGAGGGTGTATTTATAACAAATGGGGTGACTCTTCACCTCTCATGTGACTCTTGATAATGATGACATGGAACTCCATGATGATGTGTCATTGCCAAGATGCTCCTTTTTATGCTTTCTTTGCATCTTCATGATGGATCTTGAATGTGATTTGTATTTATCCTACAAGGGGTTGATTAATATGGATTCTTCATGTTATCATGATATTTTATCTTCTGTCAAAAGCTAGTGTCTCTTCTTCTTCCATTTCGAAGATCAACTTGTCTTTACAACTGCATAGGTGTCTTCTAGCATGGTCTCCTCTTTCATCTCCTTCATCATCATCTTGTCATAACAAGGTATAATACCTTGTTGTACTACTAAACAACACCCCCCGATTATGGTTAATAGTAGAACTAATAAAATATGGGGGACCCTTTTTAATTTAGGATATAATCCTTTAAGTTTCAATAAAATAAGGTAATATGAGTTTCATTTTTCCAAAAACTTAACTAAAATGATAAATCTCCCTTATCGGAACCTTTATATATGAGCTTAGATCCATGAAACATTTTTGCAAGCATTGGATTCTGTTTAAAATCCCTTATCGGAAAAAATTTATCGGGGTATTTAAAATATGCTAATGTCCTCTTAAGAAAAATTACAATTAAACCCTTCCCTGATTGAGTTTTCAAATGTTTAAGCCTAAAAGTGACAAAAGCACTGCTTTGCCAATATAATAAAAAAGGCTCAAACCCACAGGATTTCCACGTAGCATTATCAAAGATTCAAATATTGGTGTTTTAAATATGATGCTCATGTCACTAATCTCCAATCCCTCGATCATCGATCTTTGATATCCCTTCTTGCTCTGACCTTCGATATCCTTCATCCGCTGATATCCGATATTCATTCCTTCTCATTCTCCAATATGTGACATCGCAGATACTATGCTAACCCATACATCTCTAACATTTCCAAAACTCTGATCGTCGATCTTTGATATCCTCTATCCTTTGATCTTTGATACAGTTCCTGCTACTAATGTCACAAATATCATATCATAACTTTTAATCAGTTTTTATCTTTTCAATCCTCCGATATGAAGCCTCTAGTACATGACCTCTAATATCTCTTCCCACCTATAATTTTAGACACTACACTCTATAAACTTATCGAAGGAGGAGAATATTGCATGTTTCAATGATGCAACCATAAAATTTCTCTGATAAAATCCTCTGATTTTCTTATGTGTAACAAAGCCCATGTGAATCCACAATTTATCAGTAAATGTTTGAATGTAACGAGTTTATGATTTTCAAAGTGCTAAACGATTTCATTATTGCGTAATGATTTCTTAAGATTTTGCTCATAAAAGACAAATTCATAATGAAATTGATTATTCACTCTGACTAATTATTCAGTGAGAAAGTTTCCACTTATCCTTATATTTCTATTTACAAGTCAGATGTAAAATAGTTGACTAAAGCATGACAAGAATCATCGAAAAAGAACGCTGAGAAAATAAAAAATATGTTAAAGATTGACTTGGAATGCCATTGGAAATTCCTAGTCAAACTGCATAATCAGTGGTTGATGTTGAGACATCTCTCCAATATTTATAAGAAGAGCTTCGGCGAAAATCACATGTCGAAATACCTTTGTCGACGCGTTTCGAACCAACTAGTGTGGTTCATCATCAGGACAAGTTGAAGAAATAGATCCAGCTTAGTATATTAAATACTCCGAGCATAGACTCCAACGGCTAACCTTGAATAACGCTAATTTTGACTATAGGAATTAGGTCAAATTTATATTTGTTAATTTAATTATTTTATTATTTTTAATATTTATATTATTAGTATATTTATTCTATTTATGGTTATTCAAGGTTATTCAAGGTTAGCCGTTGGAGTCTCTGCTCAGAGTATTTAATATGCTAAGCTGGATCTGTTTCTTCAACTTGTCCTGACGATGAACCACACTAGTTGGCTCGAAACGCGTCGACAAAGGTCTTTCTACATGTGATTTTCGTTGAAGCTCTTCTTATAAATTTGATGGATCACAGAAGCCTCAATTCTGCAATCTCTCCAACATGTTATGCTCCTATACCAATAGGTGTCATATTTCATGATTGACTTGATGAGCTCTATAATATGTTCATACCTTTTCTTGTTGCAAGTTTTTTATATTTTCCAATTATAGATATATTATATATATCTATATATTTATTATTATATATATATATATATATATTTATATATAGATATATATAAAGAGGGTATACCCTAAAAGAAAAATCAAAGGGTGAAAAGAATAAAATGGTCAAAAAATGAGAAGAAATGAACCCCAAACAAAAATAGAGTAGGAAAGTGTGCAAGTCTAAATGCCACTACTTTTTCATTTTTTGTAATAAACAATTGTGTGCAGCTTGTTACTTACGTCACAATACATGAAGAGTAAAATTGTTTAAACTTGGCTCAATCATTTTTTAATTTCATGCTATAGAAATAGAGAATAAATATATGACTAAACAGTGTAATCTTGGCAGATAAATAGATAGGTAGAGTGAATAAAAATGAGCTCAACAGTGTAATCTGAGCCCTTGGATGTAATAAGTGCAGACTTAGGTAGGCTTGCAATGTAAAAGAAAAGGAAGATTTGATAAGGGTTTGCCAGTCTAAGTGCACCCAAATAAAGAAGGAAAAATGCTAGGTTAAAGTAGGTAGGGTAGATAGATGATGTTGTAGAAATACTTGTGATGGATAATGTCTCTAAAAGTGTTAATATTCACTTTTATCACAAATGCAAGGCAGAGATTTCACTTGATGCAACTCAAGCAAAACAAGGTCAAATAATTAACTTCCCTTCACATTTTTCCCTAAAGATTTCACTAATTTCCCCTAAGCACTAAGGCATTTGCTAAATTGGAGGGGCTTAGGGCATTTCTCTGACTTCTAGAGGGACCAGACCCTTAGCCCAATAATTTAAAAAAAAAACCTAAGTACTTAGAATCATCCATAAACCATTCATTTGATTTCATAAAATCTTTTCCTAAGAAAATTTCTATTTTACATAGGAACAATGCACAATATCACCTAAAAAACCCCTTTTTCCACTTCAAGCCTAAGTTTAAATATATACCCAAAATTTTTAACTTAGCACTTTCATTTTATTTATCATATTAATCTTTGACTTATATTATATAAATCCCACCCTATTTACCCTTTTCCATATTATTTAATTATATATAAATCCCCAATTTATTATATACCCCACCCCGGTTAATTATAACCATAAACACAGTTAAAAGGGATTAATGGATTTATGTTAGATTTGTTAATAGCCTAATCTCCCCACTCTGCAAAATGGGATTAATTAACCCCTAAGGTTAATTAAGAACCTCCCCGCCATTCACAATCACCCCGATATAATTTATTAACTTTTTAATTAAATCGGGCCTACCACAATTAAAGTTTTATTGTACCCCGCTCTCGTCCACTGTTAGATCTCGTCCTTATCATCCGACGGTCGGTATCAATATCGTGTCCCCCTGGTGACCATGCTTTAACAAACGATCACTAGGCGGTTTTCAAATCATACCTCCACCATGCGTCAGGCGATCCATGGAATCACTAGCCTCCAATCAAATACCGCCTAACTCCAAAAGTAGTGCGATCTCGTACCGCTTACCACCCTTTGCATGTGACAAAAATGTATTTTCCCGCTCACATCATACGCCTGATAAATAAAAAACCCCACCAACCTTGACTTTGTTAAATCAAATGAACAAACTTCATTTTCATTGTTATATGTTGCAACTGTGTTCCCATGCAAAGCGACGTCCCAGTCAACTGCTAAAGCTTTCCAACCACCACCTGATCAAGAAACTTGTAGTAACTCAGCCCGGAACCTGTCATCCTTCCTCTCATTGCATTATTCACTTCCTTGATATAGGTATTTATCCAATTTTCACTGAAACCCTATAATTTTGGTTTTCTATTGAAAATTCTACAAGAAAGAGCCAAATTCAGTTCTAGTCCAATCTGTGTTTGCCATATAAGTTCCCAAACCTGCTGTTGGGCCTATTTTCTCATAGAAAACCCAAATTCCATTTTTGAATCAACAAGAACCAAAAATGGAAACCCCCGCTGTTTTGAATATCACACCGATCAATGCCCCACATAAGGACCAAGACTATCTGCCTTTGGCAGATAATGATTTCCAAATAAACGACATAACCACTTACTATAATCACCTGAAAGCCTTTTTCCAAGCCAGAAAGGACTACTTGAATGGCTCAAACATCCTGGGACTGTGGGAATCCAACCTTCCCAGGTATTTTCTTTCCTCAGTCCATGTTTTCCCGGATATAATTCACCAATGTTGTGCCAATTATGACCCCAGTCATAGAGTTGTTATGTCCCCAATCCAAACAGTCTTATTCCCCATAACAGCTGCATCCATCAATGAAATATTGCAATTTTCCCCTGATCAAGCCCTCACTCCACTTTCTATGGGATATTTACTTGAGAAAGTTGTTGAATTGCCACAATCAGAACTTATCTACCTCTATCAAACCTTCATGTTAGAAAAACATCAGCTTAAGGGCCCACCTCCTTATCTGCAGGCTTGCTTCATAGAAATTGGAAAACTCATTGTTGATATGATATCTTAAATTATGGGATTCAACACCAGTGAGTTTGATGATGATGTAACCCTAGTTTTGTTGTCAATATTTACTCCTGGACAACCTCCTACTGTTAAATATGACTATGCTTCCTACATTGCCAATAAAATTCATGATCAATTCCTAAGACTTAACAATGAAGGAGTTTTGAAATACACCACTTTCATCTACCATCTTATGTTGTACTATCAGTCAGAGAACTTTCCTTTCCCTGTCAGGAAGCTTGACACCAAAGGAAATCCCAGGTCTGTCATATTTTGGAATCCAATTTTTCATAATACCTTTGAGTCTCCTTACACCTACAATGAGTTCATTGATCTATTTGTGCATCCAGTAACCTCTTTGTTAACAGGAGTTTCCCCTCCTAGGATCAGTGGTGATATAAAGAAGATCCTCCAACTCTCCAAGCAATACAGAATAGGTGATTGGTACCTATACAAGAACCATACAAAAATCAGAATCTATGGGTGTGAGCTCTGCCCCTTCAAGCTACCAAAGTGTGTTCCAATGAGACTGTTTGCGTTGGAATACTTCAGACAGATGTTGCATACAGACTTAGTCCATTTTTGTAATGCCAAAAAGAAAGCTCAGCTTAGAATCAAGAATCAGTTAGGCCCTTATATTTGTAATGATAGAGAAGCATGGAGAGAAGCAGATAAAACTTTAGAAGAACATATTAAGTTACAAAATAGTTTTGGGTGGAGGCCATATGACCCTAATAGCTTTATATGTGATAGAAGAACAAAGAATAGGCTATAACCATACATACATCATATGATCCCATAAATTGAACAATTTGCTAACATGGATGAATGGAGGGAGGGGACCCTAGTAGAAGATGTTAGTGAACAGGTCAATATAGAAAATGCTATGAGAGATCTTGAGGAAACCCTTGACCTGGATTCTTTTGGGCAGGTATCATTCGAGCTATCTCAAAGGTTAGGAATTGGTCCATCCATTGCTAGAACCTCTCAGCAACCTCCACAGGAAGCCAGCACACCAGCAACAGAGTCATCCAAAGGCAAATAAATAGAAACTAGTTTTCAAGTCACTGAATAGCCTACAATGTCTAAGAAACCTACAACTTCCAAAGAACAGGCTCAAATTCTAACTCCTCCAACTCAAGGCAATGTAGAAGAAACTCTAGTTTTGCAAACTCTTTTAAATGAGGAAAGAAATAAAAAGAGGGACAGGGAAACTACTACCCCAGCCACTAGACCTACAGGACAACCGGGTACAAAAAGGCAAAGACCGAATCCTCTTTCAGAGGAAGAAATTGTCGAAGAGACAATGGAGCGTCAAAGAGAAGAAAGGGTAGTGAGCCAACAAACTTTCCCATTGGGAGGAACATCCACTAGCTCACAAAGGCAAGAGCTAGAAAGACAACATAGCACAGAAGTATCATCCCTCAGGCCACCAAGTAAAGAGACCTCAAATATCAAGAAAGAATTCACAGAAATAAAGGCCAGGAATGATCCATTAAGGCTTCAAATTTACAATCAATATGTAAAAATGGCCCCCAAAAATCAGCAAAGACTAATATCAGCCTATGACATTAAAGAAGGAAAGATGATAATGAGCTACTTCAAGCCAAAGGTACAACAACCTCAATTAGCACCATATTACCTCAGAACAAATTTGGAAGTCTTGGCAAAGGATATTCACCCTATGGATCAAATTGAACTGCACAAGAAAACTGGAGAAATGGTCTATTCAACATTGACAAGCAATGATGACCCATAGGCTACAAAATTCTTTGGATAATACAACTGCCCAGCTAAACTTAGAAAAAGCCTCCTCTCAAGCTAAAGATAACAGAATAAAGTCATTAAAATAAATCATCATTGGATTGGGACATGATCCCAAAAATGTAAAGGGTATAGAAGCATTAATCAAAAAGAAGGATGAAGATATTGCTGCCTTGAGGAAGCAGCTAAAGCTGCCTCCTTCAAGGTATCCACAGACTGTTGAGGTTATAAAACAAAAATATGAAGAAGAGATGATGGATCTACTCTTAAAACTCAATGAAAGATTGAATGAAACAGAGCAGGCATTAGAAAAAGCACTGAAGGACAAGTGGGGAGAGTCAACCTCTCAACCTCCTGATGTAATACCAAACATCCCAGCAACCACAATAGAGGTGGTCACATGTACAACTACAGCAGGAGTAGCACAAGGCAGCAGCGCCAATTTGAGTACAAAAGAGCTAATAAAGCCAATGGAAGACATGAAACTACAAGTTTCAGAGCTAAAACAAGTAAAAGAACAGTTTGCTAAGATGGAAAGAAACTATGATCTCTCAAAGTTAAACGTTGTGGAAAAAACGAGGGAGATTAAAGCATTAGAAAATAAAGTGAAAACATTAGAAAGAGATCTCACTTTTGACAAGCCTCTGGTAGAAATCAAGAAAATTATTTGGGCCAACATCACTCAATCCATAAATGATGTGTGGCCATCCATTCAAGTAATTTTTTAGCAGATTGACCTAGTGAAGGCAGAATAGGAAGAAATTCAAAAAACAAAAGCACAATTAGGACAAATGCCTGATGAAGCCAACAGGCTCATACATTTCTTGAACCAATAATAGTGAACAGCTGGAAGCACTTGACATCACAGATAGAACATAAACCATTTTGGAAATCAAAAGGGTGCTAAACAAGAAAACTTTGATGTAGAATTTAGAGAGATGTCATGATATGCAGGTAGAGATTAATTCTTTCATGGAGAAGTTTGCTATTTTGTAGAATAAAGGGCTAACAAGTCCTTTAGTGATTAATGAAAAATTAATGAAGCATAGAGATTATGTAGATAAATTGAATAAATATGATGGCAATCAAGCTAGTTCATCAACAAGTGCATCAGGAATACAAGCACTCCCCACAGGTCGAGTTCTCTATGATAGCCCAGAGAATTTATTCTATGTTGAACATGAGCTGAAACACTTGTTTCCAATTCAGCCCACATTTTTCAAATATACATAAACTGATGAGACCCTGAGGAAACTTCAGAAACACAGATTGCCAGAGCCAAAATGGTGGGAAGACATATTGGAAATTTTGTAAATTCATCCTTGGTAAGATGTAAATTTTGGTTATTTACTGTATTAAAAATGAAAAAAGATGAACATAGATCAAACAAGTCGAACTGTATTAGAACATGTAATGAATATCAGTGCAGCCAACATAGAGTTACTAAAGAAGACAGCAGCAAGCCAAATCATAGGGCCTGCCTCCAGCACACTCAACAACAATAGGAACAGCACAACATCAGTTTACCTTTCTCCTATCTTTGAGACTAGTTGTCTTTATTTTCTTGTAACTTAGTCATCCTAGAATATATCTCACTCTGTTATGAGATATTTTTTGTAAAATTTCTGGTATAAATACTTCCTCAATTGGAGTATTGAGGGTGGATTCTTAGGCATTGCTATAATATTGACTATTTTGGAATAAAGTGTTGTTGGACCAACTTTTGTATGGCTTGCTGGATAAAGAATTGATGCAAAGGACTTTCCACAGATTTCTCGAATCAAACACTGGATCAATAAGTCCCCTATACCTTGTGTTTTAAAGTTTTCCTTGTTTGTTATATCATCTATGTTTCATATCTGAATGATAAATGAAAAAGAGTAATTCAGAATATGCTTGATTGCACTCTGTTTTCAATCGTTATTATTCTCTGTGTTTTCTTATGAATTAGGATAAACAATGAAATATTAATTGCTCCTGTTTTCTAGTTTGTTCATTTTGATTATTTATTAAAGAATACTTAACTTCTCTTTATTAGTAATCATTCAAGTTCCCTTTTCCAAATAGGTTGAAGGATTCTTAACTGCTCTTCACCCATTTTGGAACCATTCCATTTATTCTAAGTCTTTATTTGTTCCCTTTTTGACCATCTTGCCCTGTGAAACCATCCTTTGTCAAGAAACCAAGTCTAGTCAAGCCATCTTCTTTGACTCCATTAGCCCAATGGCCTAAACTACTCAGTCTTACCTGTCTGCTATTGAATCTCACTACCCAAACTCAAACAAAACTCCTAGACTTCACAACTAGTCTAATATCTTTCAAAACAAAGTTAAAACTTAAAGAGAGAGCCCTCTCTGGGTATAAATTGGCTAGATTATGTACCTAAAAGTTGGCTTATGGTTACCTCGGACCCCTTTCCCCTTCTTACAACTTTTGGGAAAATCTGAGTGATAACACAGCATAACTACTCATTTAATTTTAGCACTTAGTGATGCATTATTCACTGCACATATGTTGATACGACTCCATCATCCACCTAAATTAAAGCCAACAACAAATATATGTGAGATTGGGCAGTGAATGGATAGTCAAGTTGTTGCAATTAAAATATATCATTATCTTTTACTTTATTTTTAGTATGGCTTTTTAAAATCACTTCAGTATTCTATGGCACTTTTTTATATTGTATTTTCATTATGAACTATTAATCCCCTTCATTTTTATCAAGAAGGGGTTCTGAAATTTTGTGAGAAAGCTTCTGGTTTGCACTACTCTAGCTTGAAGTAATCTTAATAGAAAGAGGAACCATTAATATTTCACTTATGAGTAGAGTTAACGTTTATCAGGTACTATTATCTGAATACTGGTACTCTGTTTATGATTTGAATGGTTACTGTATTTGTGTTTATCATATACATTTTTGCAAGCAATTAAGCTTTATCGTTATTGATGTGTTTAATTGAAATCTTTTAATTATATGAATGAACAAGATGTTTGATATGTGTGACGTGTTTCAACAACTGATTTAATTAACTATTTTATTAAATTATTTATCTTTGTTTGTTTTAACCTCACAAATGATTTGGTGATCTATATTGTCATGTTCAATGCGAGATCTTTACATGTCACATATAATGAAAAAGCTTTCTCAAGATAGATATTTCAAGTCTATATATTTTTGTTTCTTAGTTTCATTTACATAATCATCCCCACACTTATATATCACATATGCTTTTATATATTTTATTAAGGGAAACTGGTCCCATATACCCAGTCGGAGCCACCATATCAAACGGAAAAGGAGCTATCCTAAGCTCCCAACCGAGTGGTTTTCCCTGATGTTCAGGTAGATATTTTTGATCCTTCAAAAATTTTGTCACTAGAAGGAGGGCCTTCAAACTATGAATGACAAGAAGATCCACTCTTAAACTAAAAGGTCATTCTAAGAGTCAGTCTCCCTCAAAATCACCACTAACTTCTAGATCAAATTCTAAATTTCCTAATCCAAGATCTGAAGTTGTTCAAAAATCCACCAAACCTCCTGGCACACTTCCAAATTCTGTTGGCCAAACCTCTTCTCAAATGCCAACTGAGCCTCCTGAAGTTTAATCTGTGATCCAAAAATTGCAAGGAATTTTTATTTCTGGATAAAATTCTGTCTAAAGTGATATATTTAGAGACATTGTTTCCTCATCCTTACATTATTCTGGTGTATTAGCTAGATCCCAGAGTGAAAAACTTGGAGCTAAACCTTTTGAATTCCCATTAACCACAAATGGAGAAAGAAAACTACTCTAGAAACTCATTCTTTGCTAGCGATATTACAACACCATCTTCCCCTCTTACTCTTTATCTTGGTCCTTCCACTTCTTCTACCTCTTTACCTTCTTCTAATCAACCTCTCATCCCATCCATTCACATTCCTCAAACATAATCGTCTTGTGAAACTACAACCAATAGTACTATAGGAACATCTTCCGCAATGGCTCAATCACTACCATCCCTCTCATATTCTACTACTTCTTCTTCTCCTAGTACTCCCAGAATGTCTCAAAGACGGAATAACCCTAGGGAAATTTATATGGCTCCAAAAGGATTGACTAGAGGCTAATTTGCGCAGTTCCGGAACTCAAGGGGCTAGGGTTGAGCACTGAGACTGTGTAGTATGCAGTTTTGGAAGTCAGGAACTGTTCATTGCACAATTCCAAGAGGCAAGGATTGAGCTTTAGGGATGATACTATGTAGTGCGTAGTTCAGGAGGGTTTAGTGAACTACTGCTACCTAGGCATGACATTTTTATAATTTGGATAAGTACATGATCAATGAGTTCAAAGTGAACAAGGACAAGACTTGAACATGATCACACACTTAGGACAATCGATGACACAATATTGATCACTCAGAACACATGAACAACATAATCCACTCAATGTGACAACAATATGACAACTTTCTCCAAGTGTGACACTTACGATACACTTTGCAACGAAAATTATGACACATGTGTGATAGTGCCAAAAGACGACATTCGTTATGGTAAGAGAAAAGTGCAAGCGAAACTTGCAAAATGCAAATGAAATTAAAAGTGACACATTCCAAAGTGAAGATAACATGAAAATGACACTTATTAAACTTAAGACAAGGAAAAGTGATAGTTGTAAACATGAAAGTGACACTTGTGAAAGAAGAGGTGGGTGAAAACGGAAGTTGGAAAAACTCACCGAAATAGAAGTACAATCGCAACCAATGTGAGAGACTTTCAAATGAAAGCACACACTGACTGTCATCATAGGTTTAACATTGCACATGCATTGTCTTGATGGATTGTGTTGTTCATGTTCAAGCGTGTGTAAAAGAATGATATCATGAACTTGTTATGGATTGAACATGTGTATGAAAGTGACTTTGACACTTAGAAACTAAGAAAAAGACTTAAACACTTAGGATAATTGTGATGCCCCGGAAAAATGTAAATATTTAATTGTTACTATGGTAAAAGACAGAACTAAATATGACACTATTAGTTATTTGAATTTAATAATCTGGTTACTATTTGTTTTAAAATAATATAAAGAAATGTTTCTTGGAATATGGACAACTTCTGAGGAGGAAGTTGGGGAAAAGAAACAGTTGCTGAGATGGGACCCCTAACTACCTTCCCTAACTGAAAAGGCTTCTGAAGAAAAGGAAGTGGGGAGAGGCAAAAATTTGTGCTGTAATGACAGGCAGAGAAGGGGAAAAAGGCTAAGTCTAGTGAGGACCAAATAGCCAAGCACGGTGTGCAAACGTTCTTGCTGCCGATAGTGATCCTACAAGACAGCTAGGGGGGAGATTCTAGTCCTGAAGGACGAATCTCATGGTTGGGTGGACAAGAAACAACTATGTACCAGGTGAACCTCTGAGGAGTCCTTACCATTGGAAAGACCAGTTAAGTAAAGAAAATCTCCCATAAATCTGTTGGTTAATCTTTCTGTAAATTGTTCAGGAATGAAGAGTAGAGCTACTGTTATTACTCTGTTATTAGTAAGGTGACAGTGTGTTTCCTTCTTTAACTGTTAATGCAAAATGGGATATTAGAGAATAAGGTTGTTAGAGGTAGCTCTAAATAAAAAATAAAAAAATAAAAAACAAAACAAAAGAAAACGAATTTAGAGACAGGGGCTAAGTCTGCAGTCTTAGCTTGATAAACATATGAATACAACAACACAGTAGAAGTTAAATTGTTCACGAAACTACTTGTCAAACAACAAAAAGGAATATACCCATTTGAGAAAAACAAAATAACAGTGTTAAACAGTTAACACTTGAGATGTAGGCGGGACCTGTAGTATCTTATTTCTTTTTATATACTTAATGTGTTTAACAAAAAAAATGGAATTTTAATACTTTTCGAATGATATATTAAACCCTGGTGACCAATGTGGATTGGTCCAAGTTCCCAAACCCTGGATTCCCCAAAAAAAAAAAAAACAAGAGTTATACATAATGAACAAACTTAAGACAAATCGTTTAAGGAATTAGAGTCAACGTGGAGGTATATGCCAGCCAAACGGCGGTGCTCCGGCGAGGGAGTCCGCGTTTCTAGAGCATTCCCTCCATTAGACTAGGAAGAAACCCTAAGAGTGTTTGTCAAACAAGGAATATATCTCAATCCACGGATAGGCATATGGTGACTGGTCGCAACCCTGAGTTAACTCGGAAGAATATCACATATAAAGAAAACATTCAGGAGATTTATCTGAGCGACCTTCTAACGGAAAATTTTGGTAATATTTAGATCATTCAGAACCTACTAATTTCAATATAAAACATATATAACAGAATTCTGCACTTCAGAGTAAACACAAGTGCGAGAATATAAATAGTTCAGCATCATGGAGCTGACACTTAAAATAATAAATTCGATTGTTTATTACTTAAGAAATTTACGCAAAATTTAGAAGTCGAATCTAAGAATCCATGTTGGAAAACATCATGGGCTCGGCTGTTGTCGAGATATAGTCAAGATACAAGTATTCATGTAAAAAGGGAACAAAAAGAACTGTAAACTCAGATATACACCAGAACCATGTATAGGGGCTTGGCCACCACATAATTTACAAAAGATTACAAACTGACTCCAGAAGGTGACCACATCATTACAACAGAATTAGACCAAGGCAATTTAAGCCTGAACATACAACAATACTGTCAAGCCTCAAGCTAGGAGAGCATGTGGCCTCAAGTGTCTAAATATCAAAAAATGTCGTAGAGGAACTTTGTTCCAGACACAGTAGAAACCTTCTCTACAATTAAAACCACAAAAGGAAGCGGCTTATAACCCTTGAAGAGTAGACCTGCATACAATAAACTCTCCTCAGACCAACCAAACCAGAGACATTGGGGCTTACCCAGTATTCCACGCCAGATGTGAGCAACCCAAGTAGCCGCGGCCATTCCACCATGCCAAACCGGCAATATCTGGTTGCATTCATCCATCTCCATCTGGAACATGTAAAATCAAAGGAAAGATTGTTAGGGTCTGGACAAAGTAATTGCAAGCATAAAAACAAACAAAAAAGATAGGAGCAAGTAAAAATCCAGAGGGCACTTATAGAACAGCACATCAACTTCTTGGAAGTTGATCAGGCTAGCTCCAGCACTCGAACCCTAGTTGCAAACAATGATTTACACCTAAGTTGGATGCGGCAGAAAGTGGACAGAGCGGAAACGAGCGCCAGAGAAGAATGGAGTGAATAAGCTATACCGCCCAGATAAACAAATGCAAAACCCCAGAACAATGCTTGACCCTTGGATTTCCATCCAAATCCTAACCGTCGATAGCTGGAGGAACCCAAGGTGCACATCCACCAAAGGTACTCCTGCTCATGCCATGCCACTGTGACACAGCAGGGAATGAATAACGGGCCAGTTGGAAAGTGCCAATGGCTCCAGATATTGGTGGAGTACCAGCGAACAGTGACAATGGTACCACGAAATAAATGTGAGGGATAGTTCGAATAGCAGAGAGATAAATGCAAATGCTAGCCTTACTATCAGAAAAAAATTTCCAACTACTGGCTCTGGTAGTTTAATAATCTAATTACAATATGTATATGTATTACTTTGTACCATTACATTAATACATGGGATGAGAAACCTTACAGTAAGTTAAATAGAGTAGGTTAAATAGATAAAAAAAAAAAAAATTGACATATGATGGTTAAGGGAGATGTGACAAGTGGTATCAGAGCCCAGTTACAAAATTGAGGCCTCTGGGAGTTAAAATAGAAATTGAGATTGAAATCGAAAGTTGGAAATTGAAATTTGAAATTACAAATTGAAAATAGCAAACAGCTCATACAATTTACTTTTGTCCCTGTTTGAGCAATTCCAATTTAGAAAAAAAATTAATGTGTTGATTTACTTTTCTCATGTTAAAGATAGGAAACTAGACAACTGACAGGATGAGAAGAGGGGACAGTGCGTCACGCAGGTATGCAATGGGTTAGGGACCTGTACCTAGCCCTGAGAGTAATCCCGAGCTATGGGTACAGCTCGGGGAGGAGGCTCGTAATACAAACCAGGCTATTTTGGAGACAATGCAGGAATTGAAAAACGAAATGGCCCGGTTACGCAAAGATAATGCGCAGCTAACTATGGAGCAAGAGAGAATTATAAAAAGCCTGTCCGACAGATAGAACCAGCCGCCATCTAATCCCAATGCGGAGCGAGCAAGAATGTCGGAGGAGTAGAACCACCACACAGAACCTGAAGGATCGGAAGAGAAGGAGGAACGATCTGATAATGCATCGGAACAACAGACTTCAAAGAGGCAACAAATAGAGTTGCAAGGGGAATTCCGGAAGATTAAACCGCCACACTTTGACGGGGAACAAGAGGAAGCAGCTGAGGCATGGTTTATAAATATGAACAAATACTTCCAGCTGTATGAATACAATCATAACCTGAAGGCACGATTGGCCATCTTCCAATTACAGGGAAAAGCAACCCTGTGGTGGGAAGAAGTGAAGATCGTAAAGGGAGTAAGCGAATAGACCATAACTTGGGAGAAATTTCAAAGGTACTTCAAAGAACGATACCTGACCGAGTGTTTTTACAATGAAAAGTCAAGGGAATTCCATGACTTGTGGTTGGGGCAGCAGACCATGGACGAATTTATCACCTATTTTACTTCCTTGCTTTGTTATGTGCCTTATATTAGAGAAGAAAAAGCTAAGGTGAAAATATTTGTTAGTAGTTTACCACTACATATGTGGGAAAGGATTGAGTTTGACAATCCAAATACAATGGACGAAGCTATCCGTAAAGCCAGGATTTGTTACCAACACAGTAAACAGAAAGGAGAAGTTCCAGGCAAAAGATGGAATGAGAAAAGAGGTAATAAGTCAGCTGGAAACAGTAAAGGAAATCATAGTGGTGGAAGCAAGGGAATTGACAAGGGGCAGAACAACAGAACTATATACAAAAACTCATTCAAATCCAAGCCAACCAGTGAGTCCAGAGTTGGCGAACAGCCTGCAAGATTGGACAGCGAAGGGACAACAAGACCCGCAGTACAGTGTTGGGGTTGTGGAGGGCCTCACTACATCAGAAACTGTCCGCAGTGAAAGGGAACCGAACAGTTATCCCAAATCCATGAAGCATCGATAGTCAGCGATGTAGGACGTAGAATACCGAGGATTAATGCAGCCTTGGACGATCGTCAGGCGGAGTACCAGCTGACCATGCTAGAATTTGAAGGTAAAATGTCAGACCTTACTATAGTTGTTTTAATTGACCCTGGAGCCACATTAAGTTATATTAGTCCTAAGGTAGTATAACATTGTAAACTGCAACATGTTAAATTCAAGAATCTGTGGCTAGTAGAGCTGGCTACAGGGGCTAAGAGGCAAGTGCTAGTAAAAGTCAATAACTTCTCTTTAACAATAGCAGGGCAGCCAGTAATGGCATATTTAAATGTACTGGTTCATATGATGTTATAATCGGTATGGACTGGCTGGAAAAGCACTGGTCATTGGTCAATTGCAAGACAAAGACTATTTATTATATGGATGAACTTGGAGTTAGGCAAGAGATGCAAGGAATTAAGCGACCAGTACAGGTTCGGCCAATAACCACGTCTCAGTTAGTGAAATGCATCAAGAAGGGGTGTCAGATTTATGCCATCCAAGTGGGCTATGCTGACTCGAAGGATAAAACAACCACAATAGATAACATCCCTGTGATACAAGAATTTGTGGATTTGTTTCCAGAAGAGATTCCCGAACTGCCACCTAAGAGGGATATAGACTTTACCATTGAATTGGTACCAGGGGCAGCACCAGTATCGCGAGCGCCCTATAGAATGAGTGTACCTAAGTTGATAGAGCTAAAAATGCAGTTGCAGGAACTGTTAGATAAAAAATATATTCGCCCCAATGTGTCTCCATGGGGAGCCCCAGCATTATTCGTTAAGAAAAAAGACGGGACCCTTCGCATGTGTATAGATTATCGTCAGTTGAACAAGCTAACAATCAAAAACAAGTATCCTCTACCTCAGATTAATGAACTTTTTGATCAAGTGAAGCGTGCAACAGTATTCTCCAAGATCGATTTGCGATCAGGTTACCACCAGATCAGGATTAAGGAGGAAGACATATCTAAAACAGCTTTTAGAACAAGGTATGGGCATTACGAGTTTGTGGTGCTACCCTTCGGGTTAACTAACGCCCCTGCAACTTTCATGTGCTTGATGAACAGCATATTTCATTGATATTTAGATAGATTTGTGCTGATATTTATCGATGATATACTGATATACTCCCGCATTATAGAAGAGCACAAGGAGCACCTCAAATTGGTGCTACAAACCCTCCGAGAACACCAATTATATGCTAAGTTCAGCAAGTGTGACTTCTTCAAGGAAGAATTATAGTATCTGGGCCATATAATCACAAGGGAAGGGATCGCAGTGGACTCGGAAAAGATAAGAACCATAATGGAGTGGCCCATACCGAAAGTTGTACCAGACTTTAGGTCCTTTATGGGGTTAGCTGGTTATTACAGACGATTTGTGGAAGGCTTCTGAAGAGTGGCATACCCCATCACTTCTTTACAAAAAAAGGGAAGAACATTCAAATGGACCCTGGAATGTCAAAGAAGCTTTGAGCAACTTAAGCATTTGCTCACCACAGCACCCATTTTGAGCATATATGATCCTAATAAGGACCATGTGGTGTGCACTGACGCAAGCAAGTAGGGCGTGGGAGGTGCGTTGATGCAAGAAGGGAAAGTAATTGCTTATGAATCAAGGACACTAAAAGAGCATGAGTAGAAGTATTCTACTTATGACTGAGTTGGCAGCCTTCATACATGCCTTGAAGATGTGGCGACATTATCTTATGGGAAGGAAATTTTTGTTACTGATCGACCACCACAGCCTGACCAATTATTTTGGCCAGCCCACTTTAAATGCAAGGCAAGCACGGTGGGTAGATTTCTTAAGTGGTTTTGACTTTGAAATCAAACATCTAAAGGGGAAATAAAACTGGGTGGCCAATGCCTTAAGTCGGAAAGTACAATGTTTGTATGAAATTTCCTTCAGTGAATGGAAAATTCCCTTTGAGGAAATGATAAAAAGGGAAACAAAACAAGATACTGAATACCAGCGAATAAAACAGCAAGTACAACAGTCTACCAGTGAGAAGAATGAGCAAGGATATGAGATGGATGATGCTGGAATGATATACTACAAAAAAAGGCTATATGTACCTAATCAAAACAGCATTAAAATTTTGATTCTGGATGAATTTCACATCAGCCACTATGCGGGACACCAAAGATATCAGAAAATTATCACTATGCTTTGAAAAGAGTACTATTGGCCGGGAGTGAAGAAGAATGTGGCTGATTATTTGGCACGGTGCTTGGAGTGCCAACAAATTAAAGCGGAGCATCAACATCCAGTGGGGTTATTGCAACAACTACCCATTCCAGAATGGAAGTGGGAAACCATTTCCATGGATTTTATAACAAGGCTGCCTAAGAAAAAGAAGAATAACGATTTTGTTATGGTGGTGGTAGACAAGTTGAGTAAAGTAGCACATTTTATACCTATCCAATCCACCTACAGAGTTGTACAGATTGCACATATTTTCATGCAGAATGTGTTTAAATTGCATGGACTCCCAAAGACGATAATCTCAGATCATGACGTGAAATTCACGTCGGCCTTTTGGAGGACATTATTTGCAGAATTAGGGACACAGCTAAACTTCAGTACAGCGTATCACCCCGAGACCGACGGATAAACGGAACAGGTGAACCAGGTGGTAGAGGACATGTTAAGGGAATATGTAATGCAGCAACCAATGCAGTGGGAGGAGTATCTGCACTTGGTTGAGTTTGCATACAATAATGGTTATCATACTTCATTACAAATGAGCCCTTTTAAGGTTTTGTATGGGTGGAAGTGCTGCACACCCTCAAGCTAGGGTGGACCTGAAGACAAATTAAGGTTAGGGCTAGAAATGCTTCAGGAAATGGAGGAAATGGTCAAAAGGGTACGCTCTAATCTAAAAGCTGCTCAAGATAGGAAAAATAGCTTTGCTGACTAGAAGAGTAGGTTTAAAGAATACCAAGTCGATGACCATGTTTATGTGAGAACCCAAGCAAGAAGGAGTACCCTGCAATGGAGCGGGTGTGCCAATTTGGCACCCCGATATTGTGGACCATTCCAAGTCTTGGCAAGAATTGGGCCAGTGGCTTACCAGCTCGCCCTGCCAAGTCACATCTGGGTCCACAATGTCTTCCATGTCTCTATGTTAAAAAAATACATTTATGATCCTAAACATGTGATCATATGGCAGGATATACAGGTGAAGATTATTTTCTGTAGATCAGAGTAATAGTTTTCTTTAAAAGCAACTGATTTGGATTATTGCATGTTGCAGGTTGAACCGGAAGGAGAAGTCTTGGTCGAACTGCTGAGCATCCTCAACCAAAGAGAATTACAGTTGTGGAAGCGAGCTATTACCCAAGTTAAAGTGCAATCGCAACACTTTGGGCCTGATGAGGCCACTTGGGAAGATGAAGAGCTCATGAAAAAGGCTTATCCGGAGTTGTTCTTGGTCAACGGACATCGGGACGATGTCCAATTTCAGGAGGGGGAGATGTGATGCCCCTGAAAAATGTAAATATTTAATTGTTACTATGGTAAAAGATAGAACTAAATATGACACTGTTAGTTATTTGAATTTAATAATCTGGTTACTATTTGTTTTAAAAGAATATAAAGAAATGTTTCTTGGAATACGGACAACTTTGGGGAAAAGAAACAGTTGCTAAGATGGCAACCCTAACTGCCTCCCCTAACTGAAAAGGCTTCTGAAGAAAAGGAATTGGGGAGAGGCAAAAATCTGTGTTGTAGTGACAGGCAGAGAAGGGGAAAAAGGCTAAGTCTGGTGAGGACCAGATAGCCAAGCACAGTGTGCAAATGTTCTTGCTACAGATAGTGATCCTACAAGACAGCTAGGGGGGAGATTCTGGTCCTGAAGGACGAATCTCGTGGTTGGGTGGACAAGAAACAACTGTGTACTAGGTGAACCTCCAAGGAGTCCTTACCACTGAAAAGACCAGGTAAGTAAAGCAAATCTCCCGGAAATCTGTTGGTTAATATTTTTGTAAACTGTTCAGGAATGAAGAGTAGAGCTAATGTTATTACTCTGTTATTAGTAAGGTGACAATGTGTTTCCTTCTTTAACTGTTAATGTAAAATGGGATATTAGAGAATAAGGTTGTTAGAGGTAGCTCTAAATTATAAAAAAAAATAAAAAATAAAAAGCGAATTTAGAGATAGGGGCTAATTCTATGGTCTTAGCTTAATAAGCATATGAATACAACAAGATAGTAGAAGTTAAATTGTTCATGAAACTGCTTGTCAAATAGCAAAAAGGAATGTACCCATTTGAGAAAAATGAAATAACAGTGTTAAATAGTTAACGCTTGAGATGTAGGCGGGACCTGTAGTATCTTATTTCTTTTTATATGCTTAATGTGTTTAACAAAAAAAATGGAACTGCAATACTTTTCGAAGGATATATTATACCCTGGTGACCAATGTGGATTGGGCCAAGTTCCCAAACCCTGGATTCCCAAAAAAAAAAACAAGACTTATACTTAATGAACAAACTTAAGACAAACTGTTTAAGGAATTAGAGTCAACGTGGAGGTGTATGCCAGCCAAACGACAGTGCTCCGACAAGGGATTCTGCGTTTCTGGAGCATTCCCTCCGTTAGACTAGGAATAAACCCTAAGAGGGTTTGTTGAACAATGAATATATCTCAATCAATAGACAGGCATATGATGATTGGTCGCAACCCTGAGTTAAATCGATAGAATATCACATTTAAAGAAAATATTCAGGAGATTTATCTGAACCAACGACCTTCTAACGGAAAATTTTGGTAATATTTATATCATTCAGAACCTACTGATTTCAATATAAAACATATATAACAGAATTCTGCACCTTAGAGTAAACACAAGTGTGAGAATATAAATAGTTCAGCATCATGGAGCTGGCACTTAAAATAATAAATTCGACTGTTCATTACTTGAGAAATTTACACAAAATTTAGAAGTCGAGTCTAAGAATCCATGCTGGAAAACATCATGGGCTTGGCTATTGCTGATATATAGTCAAGATACAAGTATTCATGTAAAAAGGGAACAAAAAGAACCGAAAACTCAAATATACAGCAGAACCATGTATAGGGGCTCGACCCCCGCATAATTTATAAAAGATTACAAACGGACTCCAGAAGGTGACCACATCATTACAACATAATTTGACTAAGGCGATTTAAGCTTGAACATACAACAATACTTTCAAGCCTCGGGCCAGGAGAGCCTTTGGCCTCAAGTGTCTAAATATCAAGAAAGGCCATAGAGGAACTCTATTATAGACAAAGTAGAAACCTTCTCTGCAATTAAAACCACAAAAGGAAGCGGTTTATAACCCTTGAATAGTAGACCCGCATACAATAAACTCTCCTCAGACCAACCAAACCAGAGACATTGGGGCTTACCCGGTATTCCACGCCGGATGTGAGCAACCCAGGTAGTCACGGCCATTTTGCCATGCCAAACCAGCAATCTTTGGTTGCATTCATCCATCTCCATCTGGAACATGTAAAATCAAAGGAAATATTGTTAGGGTCTGGACAAAGTAATTGCAAGCATAAAAACAAACAACAAAGACAGGAGCAAGTAAAAATCCAGAGGGAAATTACGGAACAGCACATCAACTGCCTAGAAGTTGAGCAGGCTAGCTCTGGCACTCGAACCCTGGTTGCAAACACTAATTTACACCTACGCTGGACGTGGTAGAAAGCGGATAGAGCATAAATGAGCGCCAGAGAAGAATGGAGTGAATAAGCTATACAGCCTGGATAAATGAACGCAAAACCCCAGAACAATGCTTGACCCTTGGATTTCCATCCAAAATCCTAACTGTCGATAGCTAGAGGAACCCGAGGTGCACGTCCGCCAAAGGTACTCCTGCTCATGCCATGCCACCATGACAGAGCAGGGAATGAATAACGGGCTAGGTGGAAAGTGCCAGTGGCTCCAGCTGTTGGTGGTGTACCAGTGAACAGTGAGGATGATACCATGAAATAAATGTGAGGGACAGTTCAAATAGTGGAGAGATAAATGCAAATGTCAACCTTACTGTCGGAAAGATTTTTCCGACTACCGGCTCTGGCAGTTTAATAATCAAATTACAATATGTATATGTATTACTTTGTACCATTACATTAATACATGGGACGAGAAACCTTACAGTAAGTTAAACAAAGTAGGTTAAACAGATAAAACAAAATTGACATATGATGGTTAAGGGAGATGTGACAATAACTTTAATCAATCATGAAAAAATTATATACTAATAGATCATAAGATCCTCAGTAGGCTCCAATATTCACGTGTAGGAAAAATTTTGGAGGGTGTTGATCACAACGTCAACAAAATATTATTGATAACCACTAATAACCATGGCATGTCTACCCAATCAACTATGGGGAGTAAGATTTAAAAGTATGCATAGTCAACAAGGTGGACAATCCCTTACCAATAGAGAAAATTTAAGATATTGGTTGATTGTAGTGGGTGAAATGAATTTATTGTAGATAATGATAAGATTGAAAATTAGGATTCAAACACTAGTGCACTTAATAGTTTTCCTCAATTCTTTGTAGTGCTTTTTACAAACCTATCTTTAATATTTAGAACAGAAGATTAATGTTTGATGAACTCGGAGGGATTTTGTTCCAACATGAGAAAACTAAAATTTGTAGAGTAATAGGGATTATGAGCATATCTTTGGAGAAAAGCATAAGGAAAAAGGAAAAGAAAACCTTGGCTAGAGAAGAAACAAAAGCAAATGTCAAAGAAAAAGGGAAACATAAGACATGAAGACTTAAAAAAGGGAAACATTGATTCATGTAAATGGATGTGTTTTTGTACAACAAACCTAGTGGTGTTCATTTTGAAAGATATTGTATGCAAGAAAAATAGTATTTATTACATTTAAAGAAAAGGAGGTAATCAAGTACATGTGTTGAAAGATGGAATTCCGATGGTGGAGTATGTAGTTGAATTGTAAACTCATTGGTACTTCCCAAAAGCATGAAATTTTAGGGAAGGATGCATGTTCTATAGACTCTCGAGTGCCTTAAGCTCATGACACATAAGAAAGAGCATGCCCCACCAAGTTTCTAGGATGTGACAACATGTATACATGTCTTAGGGATGTGTTAAAAGACTCCAAAATTTCAAAGGATGCTACAATCACCCTCAAAATCCCAAACATAAGGGATCACCCCAAATATTAAACATAAAAATTCAAAAGATAAAAAACAATAGAGTTGTCATTATGAACAGTTAATCACAAATTTATACAAATAATGTAGCAACTCTAACAACAAAGCCCTTGGCCATATACTACTTAAAGCTAATTCCAAAGGTGTAAATAACAAATATAGTTAAAAATGTATAGGAATGAAAGAGAACATGGATAAAACCACAGAAACAAAATTTTGGTTCAATCTCGAAGGTGTTAATGTTCCCTGGAAAAGTGGCCATGGTTAAGGATAAAGTAGAGCAACTTGCATACAATGTAGCTAAATTCAAGTAAAAACACAGGCACATAACAAGATCAAGAAACCACAAGCAACACTTGGAGAAAGCAACAGAAAGGTGATAAGGTTGGAGTCAAAGATTGAGACCATGGAAGCATAACTAGAGAATGCTTATGATAGTGAGAGAGAAAGAGGGGTTGACACGAGGTATTGTATTATATGTAGAAGTTTAAGGCTAGAGGATTTTGGTACCTCCAAGGATAGTTGAAAAGGTAACACCTTTGGCATGTACAATGGCAAAAAGAACTTTCATATTGATGACAAAGAGGAATAGTAAGCTTGCTAAAGACCATGATGAAAACCAGAAGCATGTAAGCTCTCTCAACCCGATTATAAATTTAATTTTCTTAACTCCTTTTTGTTAGCCCAGTCGGATTTCAGCTAAGACAATATGTCTAGTCATATTATAATTTTTTTTGTAAGGAAGGAATTAGATGTTGGTAATCCCGTTTTATGTTAAAGTAACACTTTTGGTTTTAAAAATGTTATAATTTTGAGACTGTCATTGGCAGCAAAAATAAATTGATTGTGTGATATCAATTTTGCATAAGCCTACTAGGCATAGCTGAGGATTGTATTTATTTTTACAAAATAAAGAAATAAAAGAAAAACTATTTTATTTGTAGAAGAAAAATTTAGATGTTCTTTTTATTTTCTTTTGCTTTAAAAATAACATGGTTATTTTTCAAAATGTTGTCACATATAAAGAAATGCCCAGGAAGAGTTATTTACATCACATTTCTATTTCTTGAGTGTTTCTCCAAGAAACATGACATGTTGTATTGATCTCATAGATCTCTATGAGGAATCATGCTAGGAATGTATTAACAAACAAAATAACACAAAAGGCTTCAATATCTTACAAAATTAAAAATAAAGAAAATTAATGTACATACATTATAGTCTACTTGCAAAATTCATAAAAGGAGCTAGATGAAAATGAAAATATATATATTATGTGCGATAGAAATATTTACAGATATGTATTCCTATCTATGTAGCATTACCCATTAGTTCAAAAGAAATCTTTAATACCAGTAGATGATTTCAACATCTATTCTTAGAAAAATGATGCATTCATGGCAACAATAGGCCTATTGACAACCTTGTTAATTGCATTGACATCCAAGGAGTAGCAAAATATACCATGAAAATATGAAGTGGGTTGCTAACTCGGTCAGTGTGAAATTTCCATGCCATGTGTTTCTCTAAAGAGAATCAATCAAACAGAAAACAAGAGGTTAATCAAACAAATGACTTGTCTCTTGTCTATCTAATTCCAAAATATTCCCAAAATTTGTAATCCAGTTAACTTCAACAACAACAAAAATCGCTATGAAATGAAGAACAACTTATTCATATTTGTTAGGACAATCACGCCCTCAAAATCATAGGTCTGGCTACGACCATGAAAAGAAATATGAAGAACAACTTCTGGCAGGCTCTACTCTAAAGATTTCATCAAAAATGGTTATTCGAAGACCATTCTACCTACCACACTATTGATTCAATTTAAATGGATTCTACTCAATCGATTGGGATTAGATCTATTGGTGGACTATCTTCAAATAAATCTAAAATTGTGTAAGGGGAAACTGGTGTTATGCATATAGCTATGACAAATGGTATAACCAAAGAAAGGGATGACTGATGATCCATGTTGTAAAGGTCCATGCACATAGTGCCATGAACAAATATTCATAAACAAATTTCCATAATTAAATTACCTATTTCCATAGAAGCCTCATTGTGTAAACATTTTGGAGGATATTACTATGCTTGTTGGTGATGAGCAACAAATAGAAAGATTCCATTGGCTGGTATACATAGCAAACATTCTATGTCTCAACATGTCTATTGTTTCCCTCTTCCAACTACCACCTCGGGAAAAGAAACTAACAACCCTTCAATCCTAATTCTAGTCATATCCATATAAGGACATCCATGCCTATTACTTGTTGGTAATATGGTCATGGAAAGGATGCATTTCATTTTTGTGATGAGATGCATTTCCTTACGTAGCACAAATAAGTGTTAAGAATGATTTATAATCAATAGGGAAGAATTTTGATGGTGTTGATTATGTGTACACCAAGATGCTTATGATGCTCAAGGTTTTTTCTTTTGTGTGTATGGAGCTTCCTTTAGAAAGAAGGTATGATATGGTAGTAGTCATGAGCATGCTAATATGACCAATTTATTATAGCAATAATTTTATGATATGTTGGGTGCCACATAATGTCATTAAACTTCACAAGAAAAATAAATAAAGATAATGTTGGAGTATCCAACAAATATTCATAAAACAAAATGACATAATTACATTACTAGTTTGGAGAGAAGCCTTAGGGTGTAAATATTTTGGAGGATATTTCTTTGCTCATTAGTGATAAGAAATAAATACAAAGATTTGGTTGGTTGGTATACATAGTGTTAGAGCCTAGATTTACCTCAGGCTGAAAAGGTAAGATTCTAGGTCCACATCAAACCACGCTCAGCCTCATAGCTGGCCCTACGAGGATAGGAGAGGGCTCTCTCCGGGTCAATCTCAGCTAATTATGATCACTAAGGGCTTGAGATGACTGAAATAGCTACTAATATTAGGCTAGGTATAGATTTAATTTTTTTTTTTGGATAAAATGATGTTTTGTGGGCTCTAAGGGAAAGGCAGATTTTGGGTGCAGGGAATGAGGCACAGTCTTGCAAGGATTTCGATGGGGCAAGGTAGGCAACTGTATTTGGCACTATAAATCAAATGTGGTGAGTGGATCATACTTAGGAGGAGTTGAAGAGGGTAAGGGAAGCCATGGATCCTCTCCAAACGGAAAACATTAAAATACTAAAGCAAACTTCAAGTAGAGCACTGCACTTCTCAATGTATTCTACTTACACTCTTGTTTGTTTAGCTGAGAAGAAATAAAGAAATGATACATATAACACATGAATAAATTCACAAAGACATAAGAAAGCACTATACCAAAACAAATGCCACAGGGATCCCAAAGAATACTGCAAATCCTGGTCTCAATTCCTTAGCCAAAATGCTGATATGAGTGTACAATGAAGCTCAGGGGTTTCTCAAGAGTCCAACCCTGAAAATGACTCAGAAAATACATGATATAGACTATCCCAACCCATTCCCATGCCTCTAGGGGTCGATCTCATCATTCTAGGAGCTGTTTCAACCAACTATAAACAAAGCACTAAAATCTAGGGAATCAAACAACTTGCCTCTATATGCTAGGAAACTGATTCATTCATTCAATTTTCACTTTTTAGTGAATGAATCCTCTAGAACAAGTGAAAATGTGCCAATATTACATCATGGTCCTCAAATTACATCATGGTAGATCAATAGTTACATCAAAAAGTGAAACTAATCAAAACTGGG
>APFE030537697.1:4205-23889 GCA_000404065.3 Pinus taeda | reverse complement strand
TGCGGCGACTCCTGCGGTGCCTCCTGCAGCGACTCCTGCGGCGCCTTCCTGCAGCGCCTCCTATGGTGCCTTCCTGCGGCGCCCTCCTGCGGCGCCTTCCTGCGGTGACTCCTGCAGCGCCTCCTGCGGCGACTCCTGCGGCGCCTTCCTACAGCAACTCCTGTGGCGCCTTCCTACAGTGCCTCCTGTGGCGCCTTCCTGCGGCGCCTCCTACGACGACTCCTGCGGCGCCTCCTGCGGCGACTCCTGCAGCGCCTCCGCACTTCTGCAGCTGCAACGCTCGAGAGATCACCCTTCACAGATTCGCTTTCCACTTCACTTTCATATATATCGAGCTTTTGAAACGATAACCCAATATTTTAGATCTTAAGATATTCAACCCAACAGCATGCCTAAGCCAAATGATCTCCTTTGCTTTATATAGGCAAGCTCTTCCTCAAATCATGGATCATGGGGCTCAATAATAATAATAAAATAAAACAATACCATGGGCCAAAACCATAACAAACCAATACCATCAACTCAATACTAGGGATCAACACGTCTGTCGAGATGCCATGGTCCAAAAACCATAGGTTCAAATTCCAAGGACTAACTACCATGGACCAAAGGTAAGTTTTCCCACATGAAATAAACTTTTCTCCATAGGTTCAAATTCCAAGGACTAACTACCATGGATCAAAGGTAAGTTTTCCCACATGAAATAAAATTTTCTCTGCATAAAATTCCGTGAACTTTTCTCCACATGAATAAACTTTTTAATTCTCATCATATTGAGAGCCATGCCATGGGTGTTGCCATCAAGTACAACATCTGTAACATATAATCATACCAGAAACATAATGCCAACAGTGGCGACGGCAAAGAAAAGGAAAAGTTTTGTACGAAACTATCCTACCTAACCCCAATAGTTCATTAACCCTCAGGACAGTAGTTGGTCATTCTTAGCTTGCATACAAAAGGCTCCGGAGCAAAGTTTCGCATGGGGAAAGCTCCCTAAAAAATGAACCTACTAATGAGAGACATCCTTAAATATATGACTGGCACAAGCATGTTTACGCGAAGTTCAAGCTTGTTAAAAAATAAACCTAGCAATGAGCATATGTTCCCCCAGAGTTCAAGCTCATTAAAAAATGAACCCACCTTCAGTAAATAACCTTTGTGATCGTATCGCTATCATCTTTTGAGCCTTGGTTGTGTTCTTACCGTCATCGCCACTTTTTAGCCGATCATATGCCTCCACTTGATTGTTTACCCTTTTGAGGAACAGCTGCGACGAGTAATTCTGTTAGCCACCTTCTTTACACTGCCATGATTGAAAAGTTCCAACTTACTTGGAACCAGCTGCTACCTGAAAACATCACTCGTTCCTAAAAAACGAGTCTCTTTTAAGCTCTTTTTAGACTCGTAAAATATGAAAATATTGTCGAGCAATTGGCCTCTCTAGCTTGTTAAAGTGATTGGAAGTGGCATCCCTCCTCTATATTTTAATATTTTGAACCTGAGGGATCATTACACAAAAATATCGAGCACTTGTCTTTTTCGGCTCGCTAAAGTGATCGGGAAAGTCATTCCTTTCATATTATTTTATACATTTTCGGACTTAAGGGATTATACTACGAAAAAAGACTACTGGAGTTTCCTTTCCATCTCTTTTCAAACTCTTAAAAACTGAAAAGAATTGAGTTATCTTTGTCATTAAACTCGTTAAAACAATACCAACAAACTTTTCCATACGAACAAGAGTGAGTTTCACTTTCGCTAGGCTCGCTAAAACATAGCGACAGGTTTGCCCAAAGGGAAAATTATAGAACAAGCATATGTTATCCTCCTCAAGCTTGACAAAAATAAAGAGGTACTGGTCAGAAATGACTGGGGAAAAAGGGAAGAAAACTTGAAGAACTTCATTGGTAGTAGGTTTCTCTTGAACATGACACTTTCACTCCATCACTATGATTGAGTCGCGTTGGGTTACTCCGTTCACCAGTCATATCACCATTGGTCCTCCATACCATCCATTTTTGGGGTTAACGCTACCAATCCATTTCAGTGTTGCCGATATGTTCAAGAGAAGTCACTCAGAGAATTCACCAACCTAGCTAACGTATCATCCACTACAATACCTTCACGCTTCATTCTTTCATGACCGCCACCCTGAACCTTGTATCATCAAATCGTTTTCACCTCCAAAAAATCATTTGCTCCATTTCATGTTGTAGATGTGGGATTCAATAAGGCCATCCTACGACAGTTCACTTCTTGTCGACATCAGCTCATTATCCAAGAAGTTCACTTAGGAACATCCCTTTCAGTACTTTGAAGCTTGCATGCCTCAAAGGTAAGTTTCTCACTTCCGACGACAGGTTTACATCAACGGCCTTCGACTGAAAGATTTTGCGTGGTGTTCAACATCGATTCATGTATTCACACCACATGAATTGTATTGCAGTATCTTGAGGGTCATCACCATTATCGGTGATTCCTCTCGCACCTGTTAACAACTTTCATCATTGGCTGGTAATCAGGCGATGTATTTCCATGTTCGACATTAGAACATCTTTTCACATGGATCAACTTGTACTTTGGGCGAAGATTGAACGAGTTTTAAGACCCCGGATCTAGTTTCATCCATTCGAGTTGCGATATATTCAGGAAAATAAAGACATCAAATGTACTCCATAGCTGCACAGATAATCATCCAAGCTAAGGGATGATGGCTCTACCAAAATCATCAGTCTGCCACACAGACGGTTGTCTGTCCTATGTACATGAAAATGACTTTATAAAGCTAAGCATGGGAATGCCCACCTCAACTAGATCATGAAAATATTATGAAGATAATGTATTGTATTTTATCTTATTACAGGTCGCCTTCTAGTTTGAAAAACCTTGGATCCTCATGATAAAGAATTTCACCGACATCAGAAGATTTACGACCTCATGCTTTAGGGGGAAACTATTATAGACATATTTGGGCACTGCAACCCCAATCACATATGTCCACAAACCAAGGGCTTCTAAACCCCTAAAAGTGTTGTTTCATACCCTAAAGGATCAAGGTCAACTGATTACATCATTTCCTAGAACTTCTCCCTGAAAAACGACTCATAACTGGTCAAAACTAGACCATACAGACTGCTCCATGCTAAGGGTGCGATGCATCTCACCTACCGCACACAAAGGGTGTGATGCATGCTGAAAATCCCTTCTGTAGGGTGCGATGAGCGAGAGAAAACAAATGGAAGAGGCAGTTTGCTAGGTGGAAACCCAGAGAATCTTCTAGAAACTGCTTATATGACACTTGCCTTTCCGAATTCACCCAGGGATGAGTAAGAGAGCATGAAATCTCCAAGTGGAACCAAGAACTATCAGTGAAATGACACTAATAAAAATCCTAGAAGCTGACTCACCCCCTGCAAATATCTATATATGGATCCCTCATCCTAGAGATCCAGAGGCTGGAATTTTTGTATTTTGTAAGGAAGTGTTGTTGGTTTCTCTGTGAAGCATTGTATTGTTGGGTGATCTAGCTTTTCATGAGGTGAAGAGGGCTTTCATGCTGGGAGGATGGTGCTGGATCAGACAGCTGGGTTGTAATCCTCTCTTCCACTACTTCTATCAATAAAGTTATTTGAGTTTTCCTGCATATACTTGTATATTTCTGAATATTGTATTTCTGTATGCATTTGTATGGTTAATGTACATCTAATCCTATATTTCTTATGGTTATAGATCTCTATGCTTTGATGGTATTTTGCTGCTTTGACTCTACAAGTGTTCTTTGAAGCGAGACAAGTGAGAAAGGAGTGGTGAAAGCTCTATCAAGGGAGGGAGGAAACAAGCAAGGAGCCAAGCGAAAGACTAAGGTTCGTGCTCTCTACTTCTCTCTCATCTATCTCTCATAAAGGAAAACACAAGTTACTTTGAATTGTTTGTTTCTAAGATAGCTACCCGTCTTAGTGGGACTGGCAGCTCTGAATAGACATAGTTTTCCCGGAAACAATTTTCCTGTTAGTTTATCATCCACAACTGAATGGATGCTACAACTCCTTGTGAAAGCCACAAATTTCGCTAGCACCACCCTACCACCCTAAAGTGTTCTAAGGCCATAACCTGAAGGTGACTCCAATCACCCAGAAGAGTCAGTAGATCATGTTTCACAATTTTCACACAGGATCCCCTGTACTCTGAATCAATTTAGAATAGTTGTAAGAAATATGTAGAATAAATGTCAAATCCTAGTAGCTTTTAATAATTGTTCCCAAAAACTAATCACTATACAATGCTACACATCAAGCTATCACTATTCAACTGCAAAACACTATCACTACAAATTGTATATCATTGTCATTGCTCAAACTGCACATCACTGTCATTACACATTGTATATCATTGTCACTAATCAAATTGCACATCACTAAGAACTATCCATCACTGTCACTGCTCAACTGCACATCACCAATTGTACATCGTTGTTGCTTCTCAAACTGATATTTCCCTTCTCATGAATCAGTAATCATCGTAGGGTTATAAGCAACTTCCACATCACTAAACCAATCAACCTATACAGGTGCACATGTCAAACACAAATGTCTGATAATGGCACAATCCCAGATGCCACAAGTCATCCCTATGACCTACTACCACTTCTCTCATGTTATACCCACAAAGAGCTACTAGCATATGTTCTTTCATTTTTGAGCACTACTCACACACTACTATCCACCATTACTTCAATAAGTTATTCAACAAGGTGATGTGTAATCAGAAACCTGTTACCTAGTAAGGTCACAATTATGTTACTCAAGTTATCCTAGGTTCAATGTTCTACTATTTAAAGTCAACATATCAATAACTTGTTATGTCATTCAAACATCAAATAATGCTCACTAAGTCAATCATTGTTTCAAGTTAAGGTCATGTCATGTTTTGCTGTAAAAATAGGACAATCCTATAAGTAATTTTCAGGGATGAATGTCATACAATAAAGGCTCATAACAAGATTCTTGTCATCAAGGTTCATCAAAATATTATTATCTTGAAACATCACCACAAAAATCACCTAAAATAAGTATATAAATAATGTTGAACCAATTTTAATCTATGCTCAAGGATCAATCTTGAATTTTGTAATCATATAAATAATAGTGTATAAATTAACAACATACCACAACCATATGTTACATAGTTTATTTCAAACACAAATAGTATAGACTTAATAAGTGGATTTGTGGGACCCAACTAAACAACGATAAAATAAAGAAGACCTCTTCATATGACACTGATATGTTACATAGTTTTATTTCACACAAATAAAGGAGACTTAAGAATAAGTGGATTATGGGACCCATCACTAAAATAAATGAGACCTCTTAATAGCACTTGTTCAATGATGTGATTCTTATATAATTGTGTCCTGAACATTAATTCAGATTTCATATACATGTTATCACTAGGCAAGAAAGAATTGGGTTGTTTCAATCTTTTAACCTAGTGTAACTATTTTAGACCACTTGAATGGGAAGTTAGTCCTTCCAATATGAGAGGACTCTCTCAAGTGTTTATCAAATCTTCTTGAAACAATTGAAATAGATAGATGACTAACTTTGTTCTCCTTTTGTGATTTTGTAGGTGAAGAAAAATATGATGACTGCTACCATTGGGCATGGAGTCAAATCAAAACAAATTATGGTCAACAACAGTGTTTAATGGAATTTGAGGCATCTATAGCTTTTAAACTGACACAAACGAAAATCTACAGCCATACGTAGTAAATGAAGCAAATTGGAGCAGTTTGACAAGATTTCCAAGTAATCAAGATACTATGTAAAACTTGAAATAACATGATAAAAACCCATAAAAGCCATGACATGAATCTCATGTACATAAATAGAGTAGCTGCAATTTTCTATTAAAGGATCAAAATATTACAAAAGGTTAGTTCTTCACATTCTTCATCAACCCTTCTCAAAGTCGTAAACCTACTTATTTATAGAGAAAATGTCTCTTTACATATCTTGCCACCTGGGCCAAATTCGATCCACTATTCTAGAGACCTATTCCTACTTTTCTTTTAACTAACAGAGTCCTCATAGGGATTTTCTATTTTACAATAGTTGGAACTCAACTAGGACTCTACTAGCTTTAAAACCATAACCACTTTTTGTTGGTTGTAAATAACCAAAGCCAATTGCATGTTAAATTTGTTGGAGAGTCATTACATCTTCAAATTGTTGATAGACATCAATTTAATTTCCCTTTTTGCTGATTATCTTTATGAGATGGCTAATTTGTAGATGTGGCTATTTGATGACTTGGCAGGCTAAAAAATAGCAGTTTATCATGATGACTGATGAGCCTCATCATTGGGTAATTATATGGGCTTAATTCACCTCCTAGCTTATTCAAACCAACTATTCTCACAACTTATTGCATACTTTTGATTATATTTATTTATGAGATGAGTTAGAGTTAGATATTTTGCTTTGTGGTCTAATGTGCATTTAACACAAGATTAAAGGATAAAAGCAAGGAATTTTGGCAAATACCTTGGTCAAAAATAGAATGGGACAAGAGAGAGGAATTATAGGAGGTAAATCCTCCTCATTTACTACCTCTCCATTCGAATATTCCTCCATTAGTTCGGAGTGCAAATAGCAAAATCATGAGGACTAGAAGGAAGTCGAGCAAGTGAAATTCAAAGCACCAATTTATCTCGAGTTTGGGAGCCAAGCCTCCCTAATGTTTATGAAGTCATTGGAGACTTCAATGGTATAAGTAGAGAGGCCTAGGACCTCAGTAGGATTCAGACTTTTGATTGTAAAACTCGACTTTATTTTCGAGCTGCAAGACTTGTGACAATTTTTTATGTAATCCATTGTTTTGATAATAAGAATGAGTTTTGTTTTGAGCCAGCACTAAGTTAACTCAGAGGGCTGGAGCTCTTGGGTTAGGGCCCAACCCTAGCGGCTAAGGCTCCTCTTTATTATACATGTATTCTAGTGTAGATTCATGGTTTAATAGTTAGTTTTCTTAAATAGCTACATTTCCATTACAACAGTGTAGTGCATAGGTTCATGGTTTAATCATTCATTTGCTTAAGTAGCTGCATTTCCATTACAATAGTGTAGCGTAGATCAGTTGTGTTCTAGTTTTCTTCCAGTGTGCCTTCTTTCAATTAGCAGGTTAGCAAGGAGAAAACGATCACCATAAGGTTATCAGTAGGTGTCTCAGCCTCACCTCCTCCCTCTAGGACCATGACTTGAGGAACAGACCCTTCAGAAACCCCAAAAACACAGATTTCCAATTCTTGCATGAGCTTTGGAGTTTGTCGTCTTGATTCATTGCTTGGTTCATTTCATCGTTATCTTTTTCCATCACTCTCTTTCTGTAATAAGATCTAAGTCATATTCTCATTTCCTTCAACACTTTCTTCATGCATAATATATGTGGAAGCTAATAAATCCCATCTTAATCAGATTATACCTGTAGATCTCCTTACCGTATGATCCATAACAAACCTGACCAATCATCGTTAACTGTGTGACGTATTCATTTCAATGTTTGACTCTATGCTCTCCAAATCTCCACCATCGATCTGTTTTTCTTGATCCAACGGCTATCGTGTCACCTGATCTCCAACTAGCTTGGCCAATCTCCACCGATGATCAATCCCGCATGATCCAATGGCTATCGCGCAATCTTGCGTGAAGTCTTGCATGACTGCTATCTGATCGAAAGCACGTGAGAAAAGTGGTTTTCCCATGTTACGTGTCACTCACTTAGGCTAATCATGTCAAATTTAGAAATACAACTTACAACTTTTAGGGTGCGCGAGATACTGCTTACCACCTATATTCATTTCAACATTTGACTTTAGGCTTGGCCAATCTCCACCATCGCTCTACCTCGCTTGATTCAATAGCTATTGCGTCACCCAATCACCAACCAGATTGGCTGATATCCACCGTTGATCAATCTCACACGATCTAATCGCTATCTCACAATCTCGCGTGAATTCTTGCATGACCAATATCCGATTGAGAGCATGCGATAAAATTGGTTTTCTCGTGCTACGTGTCACTCCCTTAGGCTAGTCACGCAAAATTTAGGAATTCCACTTACAACTTTGAGGGCGCGTGAGAAACTTCTTACCACCTATAAAGACTACTCCATCATTCCACACATTTTTTCCTTTTGGTGCCACGTGAATTAATGTGATCCATCCATATATTCACTTAATCCCCTGTGATAAGATCTCTGTCATTCATCTCCCATTAATCTTGTTTGTCCATCGATTCACTTCAACTCTACGATAAGATCTTTGTCGCTCGTCTTCCATTAATCATGTTCAACCATCTATTAAATCAATCTCATGCGATAAGACCTTCGCCGCTCATCTTTCATTAATCCTGTTCGTCCATCTATTCACGTAATCTCCTATGTTAAGATCTACGTCGCTCATCTTCCTGTGCACTGCTACTTCATTACATCTTACTTTCGCAGATTTCAATCTTTGCTTGCTCTTCTGCTTGATTCCTTCCTGAATGTTGTTCTGCATATCATTTAAACGCTACCACTCCTGAGTTTCAATTTGGTTATTCAATCATACTCTAACATTGTCCAATCATAAAAAAAACCAGAAAAGTGAAAACAGATTTATCCTAGTTTCCTTGCTTACTCATTAGTTTAGTTTGATGCTCTTTACTTCTATAACTTAGATAGCAACATTAGGTTAGTGTTGATTTAGTGATTCTTCTTAGCATAGATGTTTAAATGGTTAATTAGGATATGGTTTGATTTAGCATTACATGTTGTTTTCTTCATTACTGTAGTAGAATAGCTCTCTTAGAATATATTTTCTCTTCTTCCATCAAAGAATCAAGCTTCTTCTGACTCTATAGAAGTCTGGCTTGGAAACCTTGGGGTATCTCACTAGATGAATAGTGACAACAAGTAGGACCTTCACTTCTACTTGTGCATATAGCACTGTCACTTCCAAGTATATACAAACCCTGGGTTGATAAGTAAAGTTGGTAGCCCAGGAATTACAACATCCTTGCTGCAATACTAGCGCTCATCAATGATGTAGACACCCTTTATCATATAAAATCCACCTAGAGCTTGGATGTTTGTTGGGCGTGGGATACCCCAAGGGCAATTTTGGGGCTTAGAGCCTAGATTTTGATCCAATGTTGTAATTCCAATGTAAAGACTCTACATTTTGTGGGCATGGAGAGCATATTTGTTAAAAATTCATAGGGTTGTTCGCCCTTATTTTAATAATGTAATGTCGGTTGTAGAAGATCTACCCATGGTTTGCGGACCATGGGATTGTATCAATAGAGTGAAGCTCTAAGTAGTGAAAGGAATCCAAGGAATAATACACAATATCGAAGTAATGAATATGTATGCGAGATAGCTCTGAAGTGTAAGTCTAAGTTTTGGGTCATAGCATAAGTAAAGGCTTTGCAGCTGAGTTTGCAGAGGCCTAGTAATCTACAGCTAAGTGCATGGACCCTTGCAGCTGAGTGCGCAGATCCCTGCAACTGAGTAAGCAGGGCAAGTTGAGTCTGTAATCATTTGGAAGTATTAATAAACAGAAGTTTCTATCATTTCTGCGTCTTTATTTCCTGTTTATGCATCTATTATATTGCGTATGAAATTCACTTCTAATGCTTATATGATGCGCGAATGTGTATAACTGTATTGTTTAAGTGAACGCAAGTAAGAACATTTGTTTACACGAAGCTAAATAAGACCTGTTAATAAGATAAGTAATATACTTAGCGTAGTTTGGGGAAATATCACAGTT
Organism: Pinus taeda; assembly: GCA_000404065.3. Lineage (NCBI taxonomy): Eukaryota > Viridiplantae > Streptophyta > Pinopsida > Pinales > Pinaceae > Pinus > Pinus taeda. The sequence continues at coordinate 14,075 of APFE030537697.1, read as the reverse complement.
CATTGCCCTAGTGGCGTGAAAACATCTTAGCCCCTAGTTAGGACCGTGCAAAAGCCAATCGTAACAGATTGCGAAGGTACTAAAGGGTGGAACAGAGCATGAAGCGACCTACACGGAGGCAGGTGTAGTTGGAATAAACTGACATCACACTCATCTCAAGGGTGTGGAAACTTGGTTCCAGCACCCCCCCTACTGCTTCAACTGAGACTTCAGTCTGCGCTTCATGGCCTAATGCCGAAAGGGCCAGTAGTGTAGGGATTTGTTTGGTTACCTAACTTGAACCTGGTTTAGGCCCCCTCAAGCCAACAATGTCTGATATCAAAAACCTTCAAAAAGGCAGAAAAAACACAGTTCTTTATGATTTCGTAGCAAAAACAACGTTTTTAGCAGTTTCGTAGCAAATTTTGGTAGAAACTCCAAAAAACACTTGTATGCTACCCTTTTTCTCCCTTTGCTGGTTCTGAGGTCTTTTTTTATTCTTATAAGCTAAACATAGGCCTTTAGAATGACCTTTGTTAAACGCCTTAACCCACATGGAAAGCTACAACAATTTCGTAGCAAATTCTCAGCTTCAATATGGGCAGTTGCTACGAAAGTTCCAAAATTTTGATTTTTTCTAGTTTCCATGATTTTAATGCCTCCTTAGGACTCCTTATATTGTATTAACTATACATATGGCTGAGTTGACTGAATTAAATATAGTTAAGACAAAATTGAAGAGTTTTCCATATCATGGAGTAGCACTTACTTCAGCAACAATCTTGAGGTTTCTCTTCTTGAGTTCAACTTGGATCATTTCAATTTGACTTTCTAGTGTTGTAACTTGTCATTGTAGGCTTTTCCTATTTGCCTGTAACCAACTATTTCTTTTATACATATGTTCCAACATTTTGTGTAAAGGAAGAGTCCTTTTTATCCTCTTCTTATACTTGTCTGCAATTTCATCATAAAAGTCTATTTGCTTTAACACTTAATTTTGGTATTCATCAAACTCTAGATTGGTCTTGATCACTTCTTGTCTGGCCTCCCTTAACTGTTCTTGTAGTACTTCTATTCACTTTTTTCTTGAACAACCTCCTTGCCTTTCTTTTGCTTTGATGATTTCTTTGATAACTATGTTTTGCTCAAGAGTGCTTCAAGTATCTTCTCAACTTTCTACATTGACCTTGTGACAGGTTTCCTTGGCCTAAAAATGAAACCCTGTTCTTCTTGAGTGAAATCTAATTTCTTTTCTCTCTTACTTTTCTTCTTGCTTTCAGTTGGGGTCACTTCTACAGGCTACTCAACTGGGCTTTCTTCAATGTCTATAGCTTCTAGAATGCCAGTCAATCTACCCTTCTTTGTACTCTATTCTTGTTCTCTCTTTTGTCTTTTGGTCATTCTCCTCTTAGTACTTGTAGAAGATTCAATTATAGGTTGCTCTATTACTGACTGTTGCTCTATTCTAGGTTATTGCTCTGATCTAGGTGGCTGCTCTATTTTGGGGGTTGTAGATTTGGATTTTGGAGTTTTTCTAGAGGAGGTAGCAACATCTAGTTCATATCCACTTAGGAACAAAAAGGTAAGCCAATCCCTATTCAATCTAATTAACTCCTCAACTTCTAAAAATTTGATAAGATCATGATGAAAAATAGAGGTACTACTTTCATCTGGTTTAGCTTGAACATTGTCAACCATCTTTCCTAAACTTCTGAAGAGATAGAAAGGGATATATAAGGATTGTTTACCTATGAAGTGAATCAACAAACTAAAGTGGTATTGGTAGACCATATGGAACCTTCCTTCAAATGTAAAATACTTCTGGATAACCATCAACAACTTGGAATAATTTTCTTTAAGACAAGTTCTGGGGATGCCCACCATCATATCAATCCCTTGATGTTCTTCCTTCAACGATTCATCACAATTTTGCAGATGGAACTTATGAACTTTAAAACATGTTTCCCCTGACCTTGGGATTTTAGTAGCATGAGAAATGGTGTCTAGAGAGACATTCAAACTTAGGATGCCCACCTTCGTGCCAATCCCTGTGAAATTGAGGGCGAAATCCTTGGTGATTTGTGCATGAAAACCCTGCAATTTTTTTACAAAATCGAAGACACCCCACGCTGGAAAATGATTGTATAAAAGTTGGATCTTCTTCAAGAAGATTTATGTTTTTGGGCTCATATCGTACTACAACCCCTCCTTTGTAGTATTTTTTGGTGGCCATGCTTGCTAACACATCGAGAGCTGCTTGTGAGTTGCTTCCTCTTCACCTTCAAACCAAATTTAGAACACCTATACCTCACCTAGACCATGACTAAGCTTGTTTTGATAGTACAAACCCTATTCCATGACAACACTTGTGAACCCTTTTTATATGATAAAATGGTATAAAGGGAAAATGGAAAGGTAAAGGTGAATAAAAAGGAGTGGAGGACACAAGAATCAAGATGTATAACGACTCAATACATTCGGCATCACTAACAATCATTTACAACAAAACCGTTATATAGCAACAAACTCTCATAGTGAGACATGTGTTGGACTAGACCGTCTTGCTATGGAACTATTAGAGACTTTGGTAGCAAATTCTAAGTGTGTGTAATTTCGTTTGCTGCGAAAGTTTCTAAAAGTACCATACCAACCTAATATGAAATGATGACCTCAAAATGGATGGATTTGTGACCTTCTCTTGTTATGATAAACCTATTAAACATTGAATGGACCCTATAACAGGTGTCACGTGAACCTAGACATAAAAACCCTATCTATAATGACTAATCAAACTAAAAATATCATTTAGGGTTATCATAGATAACAATGGATCTAATGGGGATGTTGCGCCCCAATGGTGCAACAAAGAACCAGTAGACCAGTCACCTTATTGAAAATTGAAAATTGATGACATAATCTCCAAGTTTTTATGGCCTTCACTTCAGGCTCAAACTTGTCAAATATATCATCCACACCTGCAAATGAGAAAGTAAAAATGGAGTATATACAATGGTGCTTCTTCCAACTAGATCAAAATTTGTAATGTTTGAGAAACCTGCCAATTACAGGTCTTCTTGCATATAGTTGACCATCCATCTCTTGCAATATAAGTGTATTATTTCCATGATAGGATGAAATATCATATGGCCCCTTCTAGAGATTCTCAAACTTGTCGTGTTTCCCTTTATCTTCAATCTTAGCCTCCCACTTTAAAACTACATCTTGAGGACTGAAATTTTCTTCTTTGGTCTTTTTGTCAAAAGTCTTTTTAATTTTGTTCTGAGTTTGCTGATGATTGTTGTAAACTTCTTCTCTTTTTTCCTACAGAACAATTAGTTGGTTGATCCTCCTTTGGATAGCATTTGGTTCTTCTTCTAGTCCCTGTAACATTTTCATTACTAGAACTCCAAGAGAATTAGGAAAAACAACTTCAATTCCATAAACTAACACATAAGGAGAAACTCATATAGACCTTTTAGTACAAATTCTGTTAGCCCATATAGCAAATTTAAGCTTTAAATTCCATGACCAAGTTTATTTTCCCGCAAAATATTTTTTATGATTCTAACTAGGGTTGATGATTTAGCTAAGCCATTAGAATGGCCAAGAGTGATATTATACTCATTACAAAAACTTACCAGCCTTTTTGATTTGAAATATTGAGCATCGTTAGTGATGATCTTCATGGGGCATCCAAATCTTGACATGATGTTATTTTCCAAAAATTGAATAATGACTGCATCTATAGCTTGCCTTGTGGGAATTGCTTCAATCCACTTTGTGAAGTGATCAATGGCGATTAGGATCCACCGATGTTGGCCTGAAGATGTAGGATGTATTTCGCTAATGAAATATAACCCCCACTACTAGAAAGGGGCTTCCACAAAAATAGGTTTTGAAGGCAATGAGAGTAATTTCCTTTTTCCTTCAAATATTTGACATTCATGACAAGGAACAACCTTTTTGTATACATATCTGAACATTGAAGGCCAATAAAATCCTACTTTAAGAATCTTATTTGTTGTTTCTCTCTAGTAATGATGTCCTCCACAATCACCTTTATGAAACTCTCCAATCACCTTTTCAGCCTCATCTTCCAATAGATAGTTAAGAAGTATTCTACTTGAATCTTTCCAATACAAACATTTATTAAAAATACAATATCTTACTGACTTCAACTTGACAAACCTAGATTTTCACTTTGTTAGTTCAGGAGGATCTCTATGATTTTGCAATACAAAAAAAACATCTTTATACCAATCTGACATTGTAAACTTTTCTTCAACAAGGATCAACTCTTCATCTTCAGTTGTATCTGAATTTTTTGCTACAAAATTGATACCTAGATAGTCAAAATTTGATTGATTCATCAACTTTTCCAATCCTTGTCCTTTTACCAATTTTGTAGGCCTGATTTCCAAATCATATTCTAGCAGAGTAGCATTCCATTTACTCCTTTTACCATCTGGATCAACTTGAGTTAATATGTCCTTTACTACAGCATTAGGTACATAAGCAACAATGTGTGAATGAATAACATACACCCTGAAATATTTAAGAGCTTTCACCAAAGCATATGATTTCTTCTCCATGATGTTATATTTCAATTCATAGTTTCCAAGTGTTCTATTGAAAAATGAAATAGGTTGTTCATTATCTTGTTGTCCTTTCTACAACAATGCTCTAGCAATTGTGTGTTCTGAAGCAAACATAAAAACCAGAAAATGCTTTGAAAAATAAGGATTTATGAGGACTGGAGCCTGAGTAAGATATTTTTTTATTTATTCAAATGAATTTTGAGCCTATGTTGTCCATTTAATATCATAGTCTTTCCTAAGCATCTTTGTGATGTGTTTCACAATTTCTGCAAAGTTAGGAACACATCTTCTCACAAAATTCACTTTGCCTAAAAAATATTGGATTTCTTTTCTAGTTTTGGGTAGACCAATTTTCTGGATAGCAGAAACCCTACGAGGATCAATTTTAATTCCCTCCTTTGATATAATACGACCCAAAATTTTTCCCTTTGTCAAAGCAAAAATACTCTTAGTAGGATTTAAAGAAATACCGAATTTTCTGCATTTTTGAAAGACTCTCTCCAGGTGCTTGAGATGTTCTTCTTATTTTTTAGAAAACATAGTAATACCATCCAAATATACCACTACATACCTGTTTATCTCATCTACAAATGCAATTTCCATACCTCTTTGAAAAGTTGCCCCTGCATTCATAAGTCCAAAAGGCATCTTTGCATACATAAAGGTTCCCCAGGGTGTGGTAAAAGTTGTCTTCTCTTGGTCATCATGATGTACCAATATCTAATTATAACTTGAGAAACCATATTGCGTTGACATCCTTTGTGATCCTACAGTCTTCTGCAATATATGATCCATTTTGGGAAGTGGATAATTATCTTTAATGAGGTCTTATTCAAGTTACTGAAATCAATGCATATCATAATTTCCCCATTCTTCTTTCTCACAGGCACTAGGTTAGCAAGCCACTTGGAAAACCTCAATGGCACTATGATCTTTGCTTCAAACAAATTTTTGATCTCCTTTTCAATCAATGCCAAAAGCAATGGATTTATCCTTCTCAATTTTTTTTCTTGGAAGGTTTTTCATTTTCTTTTATTGGTATGGTATGTTGAATAACATTTGGATCATAGTATTTTAAATCAGCATAACTCCATGCAAAAATATCTATGTATTTCTTCATCAAATCTAGATATGTTTGTTCTTCCTCAAGAGAAAGAAATTTGGATAACTTGACATTCTTTGGATTTTCTGCAATACTGAGATTATAAGTTTCAACCTCCTCATCATTAGATTTTATCTTAGGGTTTTTGGCCACATCATTCTGGTCAAATAACTTCTCAAGAGGAATCAGTCCCTTTGGAATACAATTGTTTTTGAGTTGGACAACTTCACTACTGACTTTTGTTTTAGCAAAGATGTTTTTTCGATCAACTTGAATAGATTCAAATTCTTCTTTCAACTCGAGGAAATTTTTGACTTGCTGATCATTATCAAACACTTTCTAGTTTATTATGTTATCAGGTGTAGCAGGTCTATGCCTAATTTCAAATTCATATTTATTTCTAGAATGAATTGGAGTCGTAAATAGACTTGCTGAAACAACCAAAGAATATGCAACATTGTTCTATTCTCTAGGCTTGCTGGTGAAATTATACTCTTCAAAATTTTCCAATAATTCAAGAATTAGATCTATATATGCTCCCATTCTAACATCCTTGGTTTGATAACTGTTGTACAAACGAAATTGAGTTTATAAGAGAAAAACTTACTTTCATCTCCCAGGTTGATTATCCAAATTCCTTCAACAACTTCATCTCTTCCTAAAGCATCATCAAAGTTCATGTGCCACCAACCTTTCCTATCAATTTCTCCAACTTGTTTCCCCTTTTCTACATGTTGTTTTTTTATGTTGTTGGTGATTTCATTAACGAGTATAAATGAGCCCAATTTAGTCTTCACTACATATACTAGAAATTTTTGAGGTTTGTCTTTGTTGTTGACCATATATGTCATCCTAGAATCTTTGTATAATCTCCTTTTTTCACCAACAACCGGAATAGTAGCATAGGGCATATCCATATGAATGGTTCCTTTGACTTTGGTAGCCCATGATCTAGATAGCAACATGACAAACTTTGGTGGAATATCAGCCACAACATATCCATCAGTATAGCCTTAGTAGGAATTTGACTTAAAGAAAAAACCACATCTTTTATTAGACCTATACATTGCACCCTTTTTGAATCAAATGAAAATAAGTCTTTGTATGGCCTGGTTATGTCTAAACTCAATCTTTCCATGATGACCTTAAGCATTAGATTGTGTGATTCCCCTGAATCTAACATAGCATTATGTATTGTCATGTCATGGATGCTTAAACTCACATAGAAAGGTGGTACTTCGTCATTTTTCTTATCTTCTGCTCTTGGCCCTAGGAACAGAGTAGGATGATCTTCTTGCAAATTTAAAATATCAGATGATCCAACTTCAGTGTTAAGAATTTTATTTATTTTCTTTCTATATTCTATAACCCTTATTATTTCTCCAAAGGGGATAACAACCTTTATCTTTGGGATTTCATTCTCTAAGTTAAAAACTGTTTGTGTCTTCTCAACTTCCTTTGCAGGGGTTTCTTTCTTTTGTTCTACAATCTTTGGGGCATCTTTCTTAGGATGATTTTTATTTGCAACTATAGGAACATTTTTGTTTCTCATATTATACTGTTTTTTCATCTCTAGAATAGCATGCTGATAGTCGTATAGGTATTTTGATTGTGGTTTAGTTTCATCGCCACCTAGGTCATTATAAGACTCATCATGTTCTTCTTTTGTTAAAAACATTCCTTTTTCATCTTCATCCAAACAATGAATATTATCCTCTCGAACTTCTAGTTGGATTTCCTCTTCATCTACTAGGTTTTGATGGAAAGGAGGCCTAACTTGTTAGTCAGGTTGATTTCTCTATTATGTTTTCCTTTGTTGGATTTGAACCCTTCTAAAGTTTGGATTTCTAACTTGTGCCTCAGGTTGTGCAGCAAGAGGATTATTTCCAAGGGCTAGTCTATCCATGAGTCTTTCCATTGTTTTCATCATGGTATCAAATTTAACATTAGAAGATGTAGAAGGTTGTTCTTCCTCTTTTACCTTTCCTTTACCAACTTTAGATCTCTTTGTTGTAGCCATATTAACTTCCAATTTCACAACATCAAAGGCCTTAGCATAGTGTAATTAGGCAGCTCCTGGAGGAGGTTTAATGTGAGCAGGAATGGAATTATAGACTTTATTGAATATTTTTTTAAATATTGTATTGATTCATGGCGTGCCTTCTTCAAATTGTTGTATTCAATTAAAGTTTGTACTTGATTAACTTTACATCCTCATTTCCTTAAGGAAGTGTCTTCTAATTCATTCCAATCATGTAAACTTCTAGGGGCTAAAGCTTTGAACCATTTTTTCACCTCATCGATGAAACTCTATATAAACAACCTCATTTTAACATCTTTGTAGTCTACCTCTTCTAGGTCTATAAAGTCATTGAACTGGTCAACATGTTGTTCTACAGTTATCCCCTCCTCACTTCCAAATTTTTTTATTCTATTGGAGTACCCTTGAGGTAAGTCATGAAGTGTGTTTGGTAAAACAAGGGGAGAATATCTAGCAAGGCCTGCCATAGCAGAAGTACTAGCAGAAATTCCAACAAGGGGTAAAAATGAAACTAGAAGGGGTAGTGATGAAAGTAGATGTGATTTAAGGGAATTGAGTGACAAAGACTTTTGTTTTCGAATTAAAGGTACTTCTTTCAAGTAAAGGGAAACCAGTTTCTTGTCTTGACAAAAGTTCAAAAGGATGAAATTATTTTAGTTTTTCTAAAGACTCCTGTCCAACTGACAATTCTGATGCAGTAATCTCCCAAAACCTATCTTTAACCTCTTTAGGGGTCTCAAAAGTAGAATCTAATCCTAGTTTTGGTAAATCATTGTTTGATTTAGGTATGAGAAATATAGGCTTATACTCTTCATCAAATTTAATGCCTTCAATATCTTGAATATCTCCAAAGGGAAATGATATAGATCTTAAGAGAAATGAAGTACCTGATCTTGATGAGCTAGCATCTTTTCTGAGAAATTTTTTTGGATCATCAATTATTTCTGGTGGATTAGGGTCTGGATTTCTCCTGGTATGAATCTTCTTGGAAGCCACCTTTAATTTAAGAGTATCAATGGAGTCACCAAGGTAGAAATGCAACCTCAAACAATCTAATCTCCTGCTACCTTCAAAAGCTCAGCTTTTGAAATGAAACAACCATGATGATATAGATTTGAAACTCCTGACAGACGCACCAAAATGTTATCACTAGGCTAGAAAGAATTGGATTGTTTTAACCTTTTAACCTAGTGTAAATATTTCAGACCACTTGAACTAGAAGTTAGTCCTTCCAATCTGAGAGGGCTCTCTCAAATTTTTATCAAATCTTCTTGAAACAATTGAAACAGTCAGATGGCTAACTCTAACCTCTTTTTGTGATTTTGTAGGTGAAGAAAAATATGATGACTACTACCATTGGGCATGGAGTCAAATCAAAACAAATTATGGTCAACAATAGTGTTTAATGGAAGTTGAGGCATCTATAGATTTTAAATTAACACAAATGAACATCTGCAATCATACATAGTAAATGAAGCAAATTGGGGCAGTTTGACAAGATTTCTAAGTAATCAAGATATTATGTAAAACTTGAAACAATATGATAAAAACCCATAAAATCCATGACATGAATCTCAGGTACATAAACAGAGTAGTTGGAAATTTTCTATTAAAGGATCAAAATATTACAAAAGGTCAGTTCTTCACATTCTTCGTCAACCCTTCTCAAATTCGTAAAACAACTTATTTATAGAGAAAAGATCTCTTTACATATCTTGCCACCTGGGCCAAATTCGATCAACTATTCTAGAGACCTATTCCTAGTTTTCTTCTAACTAACAGAATCCTCATAGGTATTTTCTATTTTACAATAGTTGGATCTCAACTAGGACTCTACTAGCTTTAAACTATAACCACTTTTTGTTGATGTACATAACTGTTGAAGCCCCGAAAATCGGGTCGACAACAAGGGGGATACCCACCCGGTCCGGACCTTGGTTGGCAGCTCCTTATCCGTTTGGTATAGCGGGTCCGACTGGGGATAACGGGACCAGTTTTCCGATCTGAGGGTGCGTGTGTGTTTAGAGTTGAATAATGCTAATCTAAGAGTACTTTAAAGCTAATTTAATTCAGATTCTTAAACTAACTCTATGCTATTGTAATCTAATGAGAAACAACACATCTAATCTACGCTAACCCGGGATATATAT